>JAUMJK010001652.1:0-124912 GCA_033558105.1 Coccyzus lansbergi | reverse complement strand
AAACCCGCCTCCTGCCCGAGAGCCGTGACGTCACACAACCCCATCCACGGCCAGCCCAGCGAGCGGCCCCGCGCAGGTAAAGGGGGCGCGCGGGGAGGGGGCGTGGCCTCCAGCAACGGCCTCGGGAGGGGGGAGAAGCGCGAGGCGAGACCACGCCCCCTTGCTTCGCCTCAGCGAGGCCGCGGGGCGGCGGCGTCAGGGCCTGTCGCAGGGCCGGGGTCGCAGGTGGGTGTCCTCCCCGAGCAACCCAACCTCCTCTCGTGTTGCCCCGTGCCGGAGGCGCTGAGATAGGGCTGCAGCTGCGTGGACGCGCTTTAAATCCCACCCCCACTTCCTCCCTTGCCGTGGTGTCGGTACCTGGTGGTGTCCGCCCTGCCGTGGTCGGGTGTGCTCTGGGGAGGCCTAGGGGCGCCCCACGCTGCCACTGGTGGTATAAGAAGTACTTACTATTACAAGAAAGGGAATATAAAGTAGAGCTAGCAGAATGTCCCTCTCATAGTGGGTTTTCTTTCAAACAGTGTTTTTTTTCCCAGACACTGTTCGTTCTGAACAGTCGTCTCCTCCACTGAAAAGGAGGTTGTAGAGAGGAGGGAGCTGGCCTCTGCTCCCAAGTGACAGGGGACAGGACAAGAGGGAATGGCCTCAAACTCTGCCAGGGGAGATTTAGGCTGGACATCAGGAGGAAGTTTTTCACAGAAAGGGTCACTGGGTATTGGAACAGGCTGCCCAGGGAGGTGGTTGATTCACCTTCCCTGGAGGTGTTTAAGGCGCAGGTAGACGAGGTCCTGAGGGACTTGGTGTAGTGTTTGATAGGCATGGTTGGACTCGATGATCTGGTAGGTCTCTTCCAACCTGGTGATTCTATGATTCTGAGGAGATAATAATATCTGGCGTGAAGTATAATGTGTGCTGAACAGATATCTCTTCTTTAATAGTTCTCTTTGCAGTATTTCCCTATCCTCGATGCAAGGTCAGGCAGAACTGGCTCCAAAAGCTCCCAATTGGCCTCAATGGCCATGTTAAAATGTTTGTGAAAGCAAAATATGTTTTTATTTAATAGAGGGTTGTAAAGAATAAGTCTTAAATGGTGTGTTCTGTTTGAGTAGCTTAGTTAGAAGTCACAAACTTATAAAACTGTGGAGTGCTATTGATAAAAAGATGAACGACGAGTTTATAAATGCCACTTATATTCACAATGCATAGTCTAAGCATAGGTTGCAATTTTTTGTTTTACCTGGGTTCCCCAAAGCTGTGGATGATACCTTTATTTAAGTAGAATTATACCTATAAAATGATTCTTCTTCATAACCTGAAAGTGGGGAAATGATGGTTACAGGTTGTTCAGGAGAGTTACCTGGCACCTTTTAGAAAAGGGGGAAGCTGCATCAATAATTTCAACAGAGTCATTTTAAAATTGAGGGTGTTTGTTGCTTTCTGTTTTATGAATGTTATGATTTGTCTTGGCCCTAAAATAATAACATCATAATCATGCTAGCAAGGAAAAGAAGGTGTGGTTGTCTCTCTTTGGACAAACACTATGCAAACTGTAGCAATAAAACTAGAAGGGCTGTTAAACTGTCCACTTGCTCAGTTAATCCTTCTGACTCTGCTTTAGAAGAGACTGTTGCCTTTGCAGCATTCAAAGATTCTTTGTAGCTTGCTAAAGCTGAAGTTGAGGTAAGGTTATGCAGTAAACTTGCACATATTGGATGATCGCCTGTGTGATTTTGCTGTCAAATAGTGTTTTTCTGCACAAGGAACAGTCTTTGAGGCTAGGAAAATGCATAGAAGTGTTTGATTCTTTTCTCTTCCCTTTTCTCCTGAGAGCTATGTGCTAATAAACAATCATGAGAAAAGGAAACCACTCTGAAGGAAAAGTGAAACTGATTAATCAAATTTCTATGCCAACCTTAGTGCATATGTGCCAATGTTCTAAATGTTTTCCTGTATAAATTAGAGGACATCTTCCAAATGAATTCTGGTGTCCAAGAGCCAAAAGCCTCCCATGCTCTAATATACACCTAGTTTTTCTTTGTTGTTTTTTTTAGTTCTCTTGAGGTCCCTGCTCTTATCTTTCCTTGCCCTCTCTGCATTTCCTGTTTCTTGGGGTTTGTTTCAGGGATGTGCTGATTCACTCAGAGGTTACTGGTTTCTCTGAGTTGAATAATAACTTGTGGTGGTGAATTCCACCTACAGCCTTACCTGTAAGCCATGGAATGGCTCTGTTCAGCTCACTGTCACCTCCTCAGTGATGGGTACTTTGATGCCTGGTGCATGTTTATAGTACGTCTGATCTCAACCTCTGCACTCGTTTCTTGTGACCCATATGCTCATTTGCATTTGGAATAGCATCTATTGGACTGTGAAAAGTGGCGCCCTGCTGTTCCATCTTTGTGAAACTAGCTTTTTATTATGGCATTTTATGGTACTGTTAAACTTGTTTGCTTGATAAATGATTGAGAGCGGGGAAGGGAGGCATAGATTCTGTCCGTCTTAGCTCTCTGCACTCTGGTTGATTGTACTTTGCTGGAGCTTATGGGTTTGTCATGGTGGAGAGTTTGTGGTTCTAAGATATTCCTTCCTGACACTTTTTTTTCTGTTCTTCCAAAGAAAGAAATAATTCATGTCCAACTATGTAGAAAGGCTGTTAAAGTAGGAAAGTGAGAGAAGCAGACAGTCAGAGATACAGCAAGATGTTTTTGAGGGTGTGTTGGATTGAGCAGAGCTGTCCAGGACAGGACAGAGTTGTTGAATCATGGATTTTGATGAATGGGCACCTTCTGCAATTCCAACTTACGTGTAGGGTTAGGAAGAGGCTTAATTATTTAATTGGCAGGATCTGACTTAAGAACTTTCTGAATTATTGCCTCCTTTCCAGTTTTTTGTAATGGTTTAGATTCTGATTTTCCTCCCACCGAAATGCATAGAATGTATTTTATATTCTATTTTTTGTAGAATTCTGAACTGTCACTTGGACTTCTTGAAAAAAATACAGTATCTTGGTAGAAGAAAGCTATATTAAAAAATTGGCTATTTCTTTTCTTTTCCAGTTGTGCTTTTGTTTTGATGGAATGGCTCAAAGGAAGTATTTAATAGCAAAACTGACAAGTTGCTTGAGAGAGGACAAAATTCAGCTATGGAAACTGCCATATACAAATGAAAAGAAAGAAGCTGGTAAAGAGATGAAGGTAAATATTCTCTCTTGAGTTAATGTCATGCATCTTCTATGTCATACTGCTGATGCATTTTCCCAGTTTTTCTTGCTCTTTTCTTAGGAGCTTGTACAAAAATATTCATCCAAGTTGAATATCAACGAGAATGATGTTGAGAATATGCTTGAAGAAATACGGTGCAAAGCAATTGAGCGTGGAACAGGAAATGAAAATTTTAAAGTAACTGGGATTGCAAGACTTGATATATATCTGCCTCGTAGAAAAGTAAGTGGTACTGCAGAGAAGTCAGGATAAGTAGCTTTGCTTTGATGGCCTTTTGAGTTCTAGATACATATTTAATGGAAATATTTTTCCTTCTCAATTTTTTCAGGGTTTTGCACGAGATATCTGTTAGGCATATAAAATATGGGAGGAAGGGGAGTTATATAGGTATATTTCAGTTTCTCAGGTATATGGGAATATCATCCCAAAGGAATATAATATCAGGAAAGATTATCATCATCTCTCTCCTGTTGTGAAAAATAATCATCAGCATATATGATGGGTCAAAGGGTACAGGATGCTAAGTGATCGCCATGCAGTTGAAACAAAGAGTTTAGTAATTCTCCTTTATAACACTACTGAGCATAGGGGAATTAATTAATTTAAAATCGCAGTTTTTCTAATCTGGGACCAGAGACATTAATAGGAATTAATCATAACTTAGCCAGTCAGAGGTGAGTGGCATAATTACAAAGCAGAGTTAAGATTAGAAGTGCATAATTAAATTAGTCAGTTTAAATTTTTTGGTTCTGAATTTAGATTTATCTAATTCTGAATCTTCTGCTTATTTTTAACAGTAAATAAGCAAGTACAAGCCTCCCTGTCTGGAAATTACTGATATGTATGCCCAACCATAGCCCTGTTAACATAGTTATTATTTAAAAAAGGAATTGTGTTTGTTGTAAAACAATTAATAAAGAAAATGTCCAACATATCTTGATATCTTACTTTTTTCCTTCCCTCCTCCTCTCCCTCACCCAATGTAATTACTTCAGAGCAGAAAAATCCCCCTGGAAACTAACCTGTTCATCACGGGCAAGGAGCTCAGATCACAGTAAGTATAATCACCCTTGGTTCTTTTCTAATGAGACAGCATACTCTTACACAGTGCTAAAGCAAAGATACACTGAGCACTATTTGTTTGATTTAAGTTTTCTCTTAGCACGTATGTTTGTTCAGTATGTCTGAATAGGATGTCCAGTATCTCTGAAGGGCAATTCTTCATGTAAAAAGCAGGAAAGTTGCAGTTGTGGAAGAAGGTAGCTCTGTAACTTGCTAGCAATTACCACAGGAAGCACTAGTGATCAGTATTCTAAATCTGTAACTAGGCAGGTATTCTGAATAATGAACATTATCTTCTCTTCCTTTTGTCATTTTAAGCTTAATAAAATCAGATTCTTTTCTGATTTATCTGCTTTTTCCTTTTCTGTATCCCGGACTTTCCCTACGTAGTATACAGAGCTTTCTGGTGATATTTTACTTCTAGCAGACCTTCATTGTAAAAGTTTTAAGTGAATTAATGAGCATACTGATTTTTAAGTTTCACTGCTATTCTAATAGGAATGTTGTATAGCCGTACAATTTTATATTCATGGGTGAAATTATTTATTTCACAGGATAGCACGGGAACATGAATTAAAAGAAAATGCTATCAAAATAATCATAAATAAGAAGCAACTTGACCTGGGTATGTATGTCTAGTTGGGTATACATTTATGTGAGCTTTCTGGTTTACTGATTATCAGAAGAAAAATTCCTTGCAACTGTGAATTTCAGAAACTCCAAGGAGTTATATTTGTCAGGTTCTGTTCTACAAGAAATTTAGTAAATTATAACGGTCAAAATTCTTAGATGGAATTAGAAGGATTATAGGAATCCCATCATGAATGTTGAAAACACATTTTCAAGTGTTGAAACAGTGAAATGCTTGTTTAAGAGATACTCTAAATTTCCTCAAAACAGCACATTCAAAAACTTGTGATGTTTTATACATGTGCAACTTGGCAGACATATTGTTGGAAGTGATAGTACCAGCTTTCTCCTGATTGATGGTCTAGGCATCTGACGTTAATTTCCTTTAGAATATGTCAGAATTAGAGACATGGAATTGACAATAGGAACTTGTATCCAAATTCTAGTTCCTCTGTCCTGTTACTATTTTAGTGTATGATCCTGAACATGTTGTTATTACAGGTTTCGACTAGTGACCAGTTAACTGAAATAGAAACAGTTGTATTTTTTGTGAATATTTTGAAAAAAAATTAAGCAAAGAAACATACCAATCATTTAAAAAGCCCCTTTGATATGCAAGTCTGATTCTTAATTTCTGAGTTTCTGCTGTATGTTTGAAGTTTTGGTTGAGTCTAGTCGTTACTCTAGTTTTTCAGTACAGTTATGGGTAAGGCACGGGGCTGTTCAGGTTGTTGTGGTTGTGGGTGGTGCCACCATCTCCCCAGTGGCAGTAAATGTAAAACGATCTCCTTTCAAAAATGGAGTATTTGGATTGTATTCATTGTACTCTATTCTGCAGGCAAAACCCTTCAGGACCAGGGTGTAACACACAATGCAAAAGTGATGGTCCTTCAGCTGGATCAGAGTGATGAGGAAACAAAAAGAAAAGTTCAGGAAGAAGAGCTTAAATGCAAAAAAGAAAAAGAAATAAATGACAAGATGAAAAGAACTAAGAAGGGCTTGGAAATTCTAGCAGAAAGAGGTAAGGGTCTGGGGGGTTGGAGTGAGTGCGAATTGAGTGTTCATTAACTCTTATGTATCGACAATTATCTTCTCGGTGGGCTATTGATGCAAGAGAGTCTGTAGCATGACTGGATTCCAGTTACACTTTTCTAGGTGGAAAACTGGATTTTAAGTTGACTAAAACTTCCTCTTGTACTGTAACTCGTCTTATGCAACTGGAATGCTAGAAAGCTTTTGATACTTTGGGAAGGATATAATAGGGATCAATTATTAATTAACTGACCCGTGACAGTTAAGGAACTGATGACTCCTAAGAGCAGGCTTTAAATTTATTGTAAACAGAAACACAGAGGAATAATGTGTTATAAGTTGTTACACGTTGTAGTTTACCTCAGATACAGCTGTGTGTAACTATGGTTTCATTGTTCAGAACAGATCAGTTGTCATTCTCATCTGTATCACGGCTGTCCTGTTCTCACTGCAATTGATGTTGATTGCTGGCAACTATAGATTAAGTTAAAGGGATATGGTGAACTTAACAGTAATAATTTTTCAAAATCAGGTTTTATTTGTGAATAGTACTGCTAGGTGGTGAGTTTAAATCACTTCTGTACAGATTTTATTGCTTCAAAAATCTACAAACAAGGAACTGTTAAACTGAGTGTTTAATGAATTCCTGCCAAATGCAAAAATACCTGAACAAAGCTTCTTTTAAGGGTCAATGACAGCCTGTTTCTTACTATAATATTAGATTTTGAACAGATTAAAGAAGTGATTCCTTTTACAGATTTAAGGGGTAGTTTAGACTCCATGCATTGAATCCTGTGTATAACCTCTGTTGGGCTGTCTGCTGTAGCACCATGCCAGAATATAGCATGGAGTCCATAATGGACACACAGACTGAAAGATGGGCATGAAGTGTAGAAAGGATTTAACAAACCTTTTTGTTTCATCTGAGAAAAACTGCAGGGCAGAAGCTTTTAATCTCAGCAAACTTCTTCTTTTTGTTTATGAGAAAAGCATCTTTTAATTTTAAATGAGATGGAGGTGAAACTAAAATTTGATGGTTTGGTTATTAAGCATTAAAGATGTGGGGAAAGGAAAATACGGAGCTGTAAACTTTTTCAGGTTTTCAGCTGTGGTCAGTTGTGGGCTATTTTTATATTCTATGGTTTATTTGACAAAGCATTTCAAATGTTATATCATGTAAAACGTAGGTGTGTTGTCTTCTGCAAAAATCTCTATACTACTTATGTTATTTCTAATGTTGCATCCAAATTTCTGGATAAATGGGGCCTTTTCCTTAGCGACCTTTCTAAAATTTCCTCATGTTTTTGTCATCAGGGCCATTGTTGTTAGGCATGTCCAAAAAACCCACATGTGCAACCTTTTCACATAATTCTGTTTGTTTGTTTGCTTTTGTATTCAACAGTGTACTTTGGTGCCTTAAATAATGTCAGTGAGTTTCTCTGTTGAAGGTGGTACTTGGAACTTAAACTGCTTTTTCCTGTATTTCAGAGGAGAACTTGGATCCGGATTCCGTTCCATACCTAGTTATAGCAAATCAGACTGGAAGGTCAATTGAAATTCCTCCTCAAGCCAAAAAAGTATGTAAAAGTATCTTACAAAGCTACTAAGATTACTTTGTTAAAGCTTGAGCTGTGACATTTTAACCCTGAGTCCAGGAGATGTTTGATTAAATAATTTTGAGATAAAATTGAATTAGAACTCTACAATTGGGAATGCTTCAGTCAGAAGGGAGAGACCTTGGATTGTGGATCTAATTACAGGTCTGATCTTGCACTGATCCCTATGCTGTCCATGTCTTGGGGGTTTTTGTTCTAAGATGGGCTTTAACTTTCTTATATCCTAGAACCTACTTTAAATTTTGTGTGTCCTGGAATGACATAAAAATGTGTTTGTTAGGCCTCAGTTTCAGATGGAAACTCAATCAGTCTCTCCAAATTGGACTCTTTAAAATAGTTTTGAGATCTTTTGCAGAGAGACCTTTCTGAAATTTAAACTTGTTCTCCACTTAAAGTTCCACATTCTCAACTGAAAATATCTTTGGTTTGGTGCATGCATTGAATTGTAGTAGGAATGACATACCTGATGTTTGCCGCTAAAGTGGAAGAATAGTGATAGATACAATCTTTTAAGAATGCTGGATTTTCTGAAGATAAATAATTTTTTTTTTACAAATATTTGGAATTGCACCCAGTAACAACAATAACTTTAGGAGAAATTAGTAAGCCCCAACATATGCTAACTGCCACTGTAGCTTCTTTTGAGGCATACTGTGTCTTCTTGCATTATCTGGAGTTTCTGGATGACCGGAATAACAGCTGTCTATTGTTACAACACACACTATTCTGATAAAGTGCTGAAAGTGGTAATTCACCCAAAGAGTTAAAGCATCAAATGTTCAACTACACAAAATTTAATCAGTATTGAACATGGGTGAGAAGAAATATTGCTGGTTGTTTCTATCCTGAAATATTGCTTACATTTCTGCTTGTCATAGTGCAGGAACCAGAGTGTTTTACTGGCACATACAAAATTTAATTTTCAGTTCTGAGGAGGTGAATCATTAGGTTTTACAAGATAATTGTAATAGTAAAGCAGAACAAATTTGATGCTGTTAGGAAGTGTAGCACCCAGAAAAATGCTTAGCTTTTTATCACTCATCGTTGAAAACCTGTCTAGGGTTGCATTCTTAAAATAAACTTGGTGCAATGTATCCTATGTCAGTGACATTTGTTGCTTTTAAATAGAAAATATCTAACATTAGTGCATGGAAGAAAAGTATGAGTGACGTGAAATAATACTGCTCTTACAGAACTGATGCAGTGGTGCTTTTCTAGTGAGAACAAGTGCTCTAACGGAATACCTAGATATTTCTCTTTTGTTATGAAAGTGGACTGGAGATGTGTTAAAAAAAGGGTCTCCCATCTGTTTTTCTAGACACTTGTGCTGGCAATGGGTTGTCATGAGAAGGGCAGAGCATTAATGAAGAAGAAAGAATATGAAATAGCACTGCCATATTTGTTGGATGCTGATAAACACTTCTGGTAAGAATCTTTTGAGTTCTTGTGTCTTTTTCCTTTAGTGTCAGCTCCTATTCCAAAACAGGAACACTGTTAGCTCTGCCTGTGCATATAGATCGGGCCTGCTCTGCCCAGGATTGCTTCACGCCCCCTCTGCAGATGGGAAAGCACAGACAAAAGCCCTGACTTGCACTGACAGGTGCCTTCATGTAGAACGACGGAAACAGATACCACCATTGGGCAACTTAATCTTCATATCAGCATAAACAGAAACTGTCAGCATTAGTATCTTGAGAGACAGTTACAGATACTCTTGCAATTGCTCCTGGGAAGTAATTTCTTATGAAAGGTGGACTAGATAGCTGAGGTCAATAACCATACCAGGGTTTCTGCGGGTAGACTAGCTTCCTGTCAGCAGTCCAAGCTCTAAATTGCTCTTTCATGGTTCCCGAAAGTAATATTGTCCCCATCTGTTTTTCATCTGTGTGCATGTACAAGCAGACTGGCACAGGACTAGGCATGTTCATGTGCACTGGGGAAGACTTTTTCTTTGTCCTCTCAAAGATTACACGTGTTTTAACTCACTTCTGCTTTTGAAGAGTTGCTGTCTTAAATAGTAACAAAATGAGTTGCAACTACTCTAACTCTTGTAGATGTAATGTTACTGTTAGTGTCCTGTGTATTAGTAAATATAATGAGAAATCAGTGCTTTATTGAGGTTCCACTGGCCTCAATTTGCTACCTCAAATAGGAAGTGTGTGCTTTTGTAAACATGTGAGTATACTTGTTGTTTCACGAGTGTTAAAGTGTTTGGAAAAAATAAACGACCTCTCCCAAAAAAACAAGGCCATTGTTTTATTTTCCAGTGAGTGTAGCACAGAACTGCTCAATACCGTTGACAATTATGCAGTACTGCAGCTGGATATAGTGTGGTGCTACTTCCGCCTGGAGCAGCTGGACTGCCTGGATGATGCAGAGAAGAAGCTGTCCACAGCACAGAGATGCTTCCAGAGGTGCTATGGGGAGAACCACGAAAGGCTTATTGATATCAAAGTATGATAGTTTTGATTTAATTAGGGTGGCTAGTTTTTTCCCCTACCTGTATTCAGTTATTGTTTGTGTGTTACAAGACTGACTTCTTAGAAGTTTGAATTTTTCTCATGCCTCCTCAGCCTCTAATTTAGTTGTACAATTGTCAGCCTGGTAAAATCTTTGGGCCTTACAAAAAGGTCATGGCAAACATGCATTCTTCATGTGCACAGACATCATCTGTTTTCAGATGTAATACTTTATCTATGTACTAAATGTCATGTAGTAGTGACTGTCTTCTTTAAATGTGTGAAGTGTTATGTTGATAATGAATTGATGTTGTACCATATGCTTCTGCCTCCCACCCCATGTTTAAACAATTCTTTAGGGAAGCTACGGTCGTGAGAAGGTTTTATTTCTACGACTTTACCTCCTTCAAGGGATAGGACACTATCACAGTGGCAGGGAAAAGGAGGCTGCTGAGTATATTCAGAAGGTAAGAAGTCATTAGTTAAAACTTCCAAGAGGCTCACACTAGCTTCTGGATTTCAGGTCTGTCTTCTTTGCTTACTCAAAAAAATGGGGGGACTTTATTTTTTTTTGTGTGTGTTAGCAACAGTCTAAGTAGCATTGCTTTGTTCTTCCTGTATACAGGCATCTCATTTATATGAAGAGCTTTACATAGATCCTGATAAAGTTGATCACCTGTTGCTCCTGGGGTTCTCCGAACAGGAAGCTCGCCTTGCACTGCGAACATGCCATGGGAATGTGGAGCATGCTGCCAATCTTATCAGCAACAGGAGAGAGGTGTGGTGCAGTGAAAGTATTAAATCAAGGATCATATTAGTTGGGATGCCCATAAGATTGTGTTTTATGCAACTAGTGCATTGTGGTGTTAAATTAAGGACTCTGATTATCCTACTTTGGCACTGTTAGTGTAACTAACAGTTTGATATCTGTTGCTATAAGTTTGAAACTAAAACTTAATACAGCAAGGGATGCTCTATCCCAGAACAGCATGAGAACGGGATGAGAGAACCAAAGACCTGTGGTTGAACACAGAGGCACATACGAAGACTTTACACTAGTGTTTGCTACTCAGCAGTGTTCCACATAGAAACAAAACCACCATGATCAAGCTGTCGCTCCTGTGTATTGCTGATTGAAAGACAGGCAAAGTGATGTGAGAGTAACCATCAAACTACACTGTGTTATGGCTTTGGATTTGAAAGATGCAGGAGGAGAGAACAATTTCTTGTGCTGGAGTGAAGGCAGTGTTACCCAGACCTGAAGTTACATTTGGTAAGCTGGGATGGCACATGCAGATTTCAGGCAGTGAGGCGCGGACAGTGAAGTCAAATGGCTGAACAGAACCCCTTGGCTATGTGCCCAGTCTTGACTGTGTGTCCTTGGCAAGTCTTGTCTACAGGCCCATCTGCCAAACAGGTTTATCACTTACCACACAGGGCCTATAATAGCTGTGATAGCACAAGATCTGATTTGCATACTGTGGAGCGGAAGTATGGCAACAGTGCTGGCTTTATTTAGGAATGGTGTCTAGCAGCACAGTCTGTATTTAAAAAAAAAAAAAATCCCCTTTCCTCAAGAGATTCAAACTAAAGTCAAAGAAACTCTATATGCACAGAGGAAGGCCGAAGCATTCCCATGCAAAGTTAGATTTGTAATGGCTCTGTTCTTGCAGGAAAAGGCACAGATAAGGAGGGAAGAGAGAGCTAAAAGAAGGCAGCGACGGGAAGACATAAATACCTTGAAAAGTATGGGCTACTCGGAGAGAGCTGCTCAAGTAGCTCTTCATAATACACAAGGAAACCTGGACCAAGCTGTTAATGTAAGTGATTTTCAGTAGTACTTCAGTACAAAAAAAAACTGTTAGGTTTTTTTTATTTATTCATAGAGTTGTTTAGATTGGAAGAGACCTTTAAGATCATCAGCCCTAACCATTAACCTAACACTGCCAACACCACAACTGAAACACATTTCTAAGCACCACAAATACGTGTCTTTTAAATACCTCAAGGGATAGTGACTCCACCACTTCACTGGGCAGCCTGTTCTAATGCCTGATGGTTCTTCTGGTGAAGAAATTTTTCCTTGTATCCAATCTAAACCTCCCCTGGCACAACTTGAGGTCATTTCCCCTTGTACTGTTGCTTGGGAGAAGAGACCTACATCCACCTTGCTACAATCTCCTTTCAGGTAGTTATAACAATAAGGTCTCCCTTTAGCCTCTTTTTTTCCAGTCTAAACAGTCCCAGATCCCTCAGCTACTCCACAATAAGACTTGTTCTCTAGACCCTTCACCCTCCTGTTGTTTAGGAGATTCGTATTTTTCATAACCAGTATTTGTTAGTTCATAACTACCTTTTCTAAACTTTAATAACTGAACTTTCACTTCCTGGCCTGATGAATTGGGTACCATTTAAATTGGCTTATATCAACTACTGGGCTACATACACACCCATGCCAAGGACTATTATATCTCTGTTTCTCTATTCTGATCCCTCTCTGTTTTATTGTAGTTTATTCTTGACAATCCTGAGTTACTGTTGGAAGATGATGATAATGATTCTATGGCGATGGACCAGTTTCAAGTTTCCCAGGGGAGTATCGATCAAGTAAGTTAAACCTCTCGCTTTCTTAGAAGTTAGTTGTCTTGTGTGAGAATTGTGCCTTCAAACACACTTGATCTTCCTTAAGGAAAGCTGCACAAATATTCTTTGACCCACATCGCTCAAGCTGCTGTACTTCCACTGTCTGGTATCTGCTCTTCACAGTGAAGTCAGACACAGGCTAAAGTATAATCCATGTGTCCTTCTTGCCTGCTAACACCTACTTGTCATGCACAGATGCAGAAGGAAGCATGTACACTCTAATGCTCAAAAAAGACAGCAAATGTGAAATATATTAGAGTTTCTAAATATTGCAGAACACAAGTGAAAGAGTTGGAATTGGTCTGTCTCATCACAGGCCATCTGAAAAGCTCTTTGGCAGTTAGTGTGGCTACATAATTAATGTCAGCTAGGCAAGAAAACTGTATTGCCTAGAAAAAGTAAATAACAATTGTAGGCTCCTGATACTCTGGAATGGTTTGAAATTTCCTGTTGAAAAGCAGAAAAAGAATTGGCCTGATACTAAACAAGAGGCTCTTGATTCTGCTCAACATCACCATTCCTTTAATAGGCCACTGCCCTGTTGTGAACTGTTCCAGTAAAGCAGAGGGTGGCCTGGAATTCCTGGCATGCAGCACTTTCCTCTGTACTAGAGGAATGACCATCATATGCAGAGTCAGATTCCTGTCAGACCCTGGAACTGGATGAGCTGGATTCTCCAGATTTATTCATTTCTTTTCCCCCTCTCCCATAGCTGATGTATATGGGCTTCAGTCGAGAGTCAGCAAAACAGGCTTTAAAGATCTTTAAAGGCAACGTCCACTTGGCTTCCCAAATCCTTGTTCATTATGGGGGAGTTCTTCCTGCATCACTGCAGCTGTCTCCAGAAGCGTCCAGTCCATCAGAGGAATCAACTTCATCAAAAGACTCGCCCACAGAGTCAGCAGGTAAGAATGCAACATACAGCAGCCAGAGGAGAGGGAAGGGGGAAGGCTTGCATACAAAACTGTTAAGCAATTCTGCGTAAGTACTTGTAGAAGACCTTGACTGATGCCCCCTGCTACTTTTATGAGTAACACAGAAACAGGCAAGGCAGCCATTTTCTCAGGGAAGCTGTAGCCCCTCCAGTTGTTGACAACCATGGGATCATAGGGATGTATATTGGCTGTAGGCAGTGCATGAGACAGACGCAGCCCAGCAGAAAAGGGTGACTTTCAGAGGCTTCCTGGGAAGGACTAAGATGAAATGGCTGCTGAGCAGGCTGTGGCTTTGGTACAGGAGGGTGGAGGCCTTGGGTGTCTGTGCCTTTGTTTCCTCAGGGAGGAGCATGTAGCACCATATGGCCCACAAGCAAGTCTGTCATTCAGTTGTACTCACATCAGTTCTCTTTAACAACACATCAACCTCTCCTTGCCTGTACTCTTTGAGAGAGCAGGTATTGAGTTGCTGGAGCCTCTTCCCTGGACCTGCTGCTGATAGGATGATATTTGGACTTGCTAATATCTGGGTTCTGACTGTGAGGAACCTTAGTCCTTGTCTGTGCTCTACAGTCAGCTTATTTGACCACTGACTCCTTCCTCCTGTCCCTTACATGACAGAACTGTAAACTGATACTTGCTGCTTGGCAGAAAGGAAACATGCACATTTTCTTTCTCTCTCTCTGTCTTCCCGCATTGTCAGAGCTGTAGTGATCCCTGCTGTATAACTAAGGGTTTTCCTACAGGTTTAACCAATAGGAAAAACTTGCCTTACCACAATATCCCTCACAAAGCTGATGTAACAGGGGTAGATTTACAGTCCCAGCATCACAGAGCAGTTGTGCCAGAGGAGGAGGGAGAGCGCTGACAACTTTCAGAGGTGAATTCACTGCTGCGGCTTTTTATTGGAAGGTTCTTCTAGTGCACCAACGGATGAAGACATGGAGACAGATGCAGTCAATGAAATCCTAGAGGATATTCCTGAACATGAAGAGGATTATCTGGATTTAACACTGGAGGAAGAGGAACAGATCATTCATGAATACTTATCCTATATCCAAGTACCACAGCATTAAATCCCATTACGTCTACTTCAGTTACATGTATTTACCTTGACAAATTGAGTTTGGATTATAAATGCACCTTGAGCTTATCTCTTAATAAATGCATTGTACTCAGTTAAACGATAGGTGGAACACTTAATTCCTGCTTATTTATAAATCTGCTTAAGGCCTACATTTGTGATACATTGTAACTTATTGTCATAGCAGAAAAATAGAAGAAATTTATTTTCAGAAGAAAATTTAATAGAACTAAAACTATATTTTTATTGTAAAATAAGTTAATTGACTTAGTATTCAAGTAAAGAAGCATTTCTATACCATTTTAAATAACCAGTGAGTTTATAAATCAGAAACGTAGCTCATGAGGTCATAGAGGTGTCAATTCACAAACTGTTCTCCTTTTCTTCTGCAAGATTTCTGAGAGTCATTTATGTATCTGTTGTGCATGGGTTCATAGTGTGTTCCGCTTGCCACTCTGCAGGTGTGACACAGGCAATAAAGGTAACTGCTGCTTCTGCCGCTGGTGAGAGTCCTCCAGTCTTTGGTTATAAACCAGTCAGCACTACCTGGCAGAGCCCTGGGCTGTCGTGAACCATGGCGGGTCAAGTGATGTTTCCTTTCAGATCTAAATAACCAGGTTACCCAAGCAGCTTCTCTTAACCTTTTGCAGGTGTATGGCTTAAGACTTACGGATTTCATGGTGACTACACGATTTTCCTTAATCAGCTGTTGAACAAAACCTGGCTCAGGCACTGTCTCGTTAATTGTACTTAGCTTCAGCATTCTGGAGAAAGATATGAGTTTCAGTGTGTTTTTAACACCCTGTTTTCTGCTGTGTGAGCTCGCTTCTCCCCTGGGACTAGAAGTTCACTTGCTTTTTAGCTTTTCTTAAAAAGGGGTTTATTTGCTTTCCATTGCTTAAGCCTCCCGGTAGAGGGAGCCCAGGGCCCGCCTGCTTCTGGCACAGGGCTGGCTCTGGTGGGAGCAGGGGAACTGGCAGGAATTGAGGCCTTACAGACGCTGCTGGAAAACTGAACATCGATGTGGTGACAGTTTATTCTTACCCAGCATTTATCAGTGGGGAAATGAGGACTTAAGCTTCTTTTAGGGTGAGCTGGAGGAAGGGGAGCTTGGCCTGATGTACTTAAGCTCCAGGAGGGGATTTTTTTCCCTGGCTACCTTAACCAAGCACAGCTAAAAGCAGGGAGTGATTATGCTGTTAGGGAATTATTTGTATTTCATAGTTGTGTATCAAGGAAAATGCTGTAAAAAATTGAGTAGTTTTATATCCTCACAGAGAGTTGAAGTATTTCTAAAGCCAGCAATACAAGTGTCTGAGGGAAGAAACAGCCCTGGCACTCATATCCCACTTCTCTGCAGGGGAGCACTGAGGAACCACAGGACTGATGCAGAGTATAACTAGAATACACAAAGGAATTGAAAATGAGAAAAACATACAAAACAATGTGTGTAGTTGTAATAAGAAGTAGGTGGGGAAACACAAGCTTTATTCTTTCCTTCAGCCAGTGGGGTTCCCAAACCTGCTGGCATCCCAGCATTGCCTTATGCTCGCCCCTGGACAGGCTCTGAAGGCAGCGTGGGGCTGCACTGGTGGCATTTCTCCTCTTTGTCGTGGCTTGCATAGCATAGTGGCAGTGACAGTGTAATAAGTGAACGTTTGTCCTTGGGGGAATTTAAAATTAGCATCATAACAGGCAGCGCTTGTCAGAGGAGCCGTTCCTCAGTGATGTAAGGCTGCCAGCGCTGCCCCTGGGAACTGCCTGCAGCTTTAGTGATCGGCAGGGCAGGACGCATGGGCTCAGTGTTTTAAGTTAATTTTGACCATGCATTTGAAGACTCTGTGATATGTTTAGCAACAGGCAGAAGTGGTAATGGCTCATTAATTCCACTCTTTAAGGTCTATGTCTATTAAATCCATTTGCTAATTCTGTGTGCAGCTGCTGTATAGCCAGATAAGCTCTCCTGTCAACCTACTCCATGCAAAGTTTTAAACAAGTGTAGCCCAGGCCATCTGTGCAGCTCTGTCTGTCTCTGCTAAAGGCCTCCTGCTTAGCATTGACCTCGTAAGCAAAACACAAACAGAATTAACTGCATAGCAAGCCCTCACCGCAGCAACCAGGAGCCACTGTCTCATAAACATTTCCCATAGGGCTGGTACTGTGCTGTGACGATAGGACCAAGAGGTTGACAGTGAAATTAAGTCTACACCATACAGACCTCCCAAATCAGTGTCTCCCAGTAGGCATTTCACATAATTAAAATGCTGTTTCCTACTAAGTGTGGAAACCTGCTAGGCAAGAGTGAGTAGGAGCAGTGACAGCCCTAGCACAAGGAGGCAGGGTCACAGTTTCAGAGCAGGGGTCTTAGTGCCTCCTCAGGGAGCACTGAGCCAGCATATTGGGGCTCTTTTGTCAGCTCTGCTTTCCCTTAAGCCTGTGCTTTGGTTGGACCTGGTCACTCCTGGGAAACAGAATTCTGGGAGGCTGGTGCCTGGTAGGAGGCAGGACAGCTCCACCACATGCTTGTCTTCAGCCCCAGCAGTGAGGGAAAGGCAGGAACTGTTTCCAAAAGTACATTTATTTTCTTTATCCTATTCCATCCATTCTTAACTGCTTTGAGTCAGCAGCCAGGCAACTCACCTCTAAATGAGAATTAAAAGCTAGGCAGCGTGATGGCTGTAGGTGCCATATGTTTATTAGTCCATTCTAAAAAAAGGAACACAGCATTTTTATTTTGCTGTAGTACAGAATAAATAAAGCCATAAAAATAAAAACATGTAGTTAGATATTTATGTACTGGTTCTACAAAGAGTGGTATCTACAGATAGAAAAATATAAGAACCCTTGCTTATTCATGGCTCAGTGGTTATCAGAGAGGGGTAAACCTGGAAAAAGACTGGGAGAACTTCTCTTGACTTTGCTTGTCTGATGCTACCAACACCCTAGTGACCAAGGCCAGACATAACCACATAAGGAGGAAAGAGAACAGATCTAGAACACCCAATAAATCATCCTGGTTTGTTCTCCTCTTCTTTGTAAAACACAATTTGACATTCCCAGTAGATATGAGAACCCTTCCCCAGTGAGGACAGTCCAGCCGTGGGCCAGGCTGCCCAGGTGTGGTGCAGTCACCACTGTAGATCTGGTGCCTAATGAAGAGCTTGCACTTCCTGCCACGAGGAGGTCCTTCAAAGCAACAGACCAGGGAATGGTGCCTGGGGGTGAGCAGCAGCTGGCAGCACACAGGAGACATGCTGAGGCCACAGATGCTTCCTTTGCTAAGTGTGGGATTGCAGAAGGTACAAAAAGGCTGCGGTGTTGCTGGGAGGAGGACAATTGCTGAGCCTTGGGACAGTGACCTCTGTACAAAAGGTCAGAGGTTCGGCTCATTAACTTATATTTTGTAAAAATTATTTCTGTTCTAGTACTCCCAGCTTTGCAGTGAGGTGCCCAGTCTTGCCTAAACTTCTGCTGAGCCACGCCTTTCTGCATTAGCTGGACTGACCAGCAAAACAGACCTGATAGTCAGCTGAGGAAACCAAATTCATAGTCATACAGCAGGGCACCTTCCATTTCTACATTTGGCCAAACATAGCATGTGAGGGGGCAAGAAGGACAGGAGAACAAATCTCTTGCTCAGACCCAGACAGGCAGAAGTGCACAACACCTTTGTGCCAGAGGGAACAGGAAACCAGCAACTGTTAAGTACACACACACCATCAGGTTTGTCACCTGAACCCCAGTTGTGGCCCCTCCTGACGCCAGCACCACTCAGCTGAGAGTCCTCTGCAGCAACAACATCTGAGTCCATCCGACAGTTGCAGAGAATCCTGGCTGCTGAAAAAGAAGTGCAAGCAAAGCCATTCCCCATCTCTTTCCAAGTTTTGTTTTACAGGGACACAGTGGTGCAGAAAACAAAAGGTTCAACTTTGGTCACTGACAGGAATTCCATTCTGGGCAGTCACATGAGTTCAACAGCCTCATGCTCCCCATTTTCTTGCTGTACCATACAGCCAACTTTATTGTTGAAGAGACGAGACAGGCTTCCCTTCTGAGAGCTCCTGCCTTGGCCAGATCTCTCCTTCTTCAAACGCCGTTTATTCCTCTTGCATATTCCCCGGATGTCCCAAATCCTCAGTGTACCATCGTGGGAAGCTGTGTAGAGCAACTCATTGTGGATCTGGAACAACAGGCTCACATTTAATACCAAGCCACATAGCTCAGAATCTGCACAATCAAACTCAAAAATCAGAGCAAACACAGCTTGATCCTAATACTTAAGGCCTGACAGCTCATTGCAAGAGTCGGTATAAATTATCGCAAAAGCTGCTGAAGTGGAATGAGATATTACTAAGTCAGGACTCGTTTCTCAGCCACTTCACAGAGCCATAAAATATAAACAGTAAGAGTTATTTATAACCTAAACCCACTAGAAAAGCAAAGGGGAACTAAACTCAATGTCAAAGTAGGCTGTAGCTGGGAATTTCTGTGCTGGTTTCACACTGCTGGTTTTGAAGATGAAGCTTAAGGAGGCACCAAAACCAGCATCAGTAGGCAGCGGAGGGGTTCAGGAATGGTTCCCTTCTCGCAGTCACTCGCACTCTCCAGAGGCAGCCGTAACAGCGAGAATCCTACCAGCAGTCTGGCTCACACCACCACAGGGCACCACACAAGTACTACACAACCACAACCCCCCTCATCCATATATTTCAGATCATACTGAGGTCACCACTTATCAGTCCTCTCTCTCTTCCCAGGACTTTTTTCCCTATACACTTGGAAATAAAATTACAAAATCCCAAAACCAAACCAAAATTCAAAGTTAGGCTTTGGTCTTGGCAATGTCAACACTTAAGAGCGGCATGGACCGATTATATCAGTCATCACCCAAATACAGCTGGGTGACCATCTGCTACACAACCAACAGGTCAACACCCAAGTGTTTGTAGTGTCAGACCAACCAGCCACTTGCTAATTCAGAAAAATACACACAAGACAACAACATTTACATTTCAGTACATGAGATCAACTCCAAAAGAAATTTTGTCATCTCCTCTCTTTTTCCTTTTGACTCTCAGCCTGCCAGCAATACTTAGTGTCTCCTGGACTCAAGCAAAACCTTCATCCTGCACACAGCTTTTACTGAGATCCTGATGCAGAGAGATGTGGACTCGTAAACACAAGAAGCATGCAAAGATTCAAAATTTCCCCCCCAGGATTCCTCGCACGATACTGATCTTTGCATTGCCACCAAGGACAATTAATTCCTCTCCTTTTAACTATTAAATGCCAGTATCACTTGAGGCTAGACAACACGCAAGAAACTCATTAGGGACTTTAAGCCACTTAAGTGGCAGAGACTGTTCCATGTGTTAGCTTGGAACTGTATCATCTTTAAAGTCCCTTACAACCCAAACCATTCTGCGATTCTATGAGTTCATTCCAGTATTTTATATGAATGCTTACACACAGGGCAGCACATGGAGATCGCCTCTAGCTCTTAATTAAGATCGGAAAGGATAGTATGCAGTAGTAGACTGTCAAGGGTTAGAGGGATAATGCTATAAATCATTCTGCTTGGCTAAGGAAGAAACTTCTTTTGCACCTACTGCACCACAAAACACTTATCATCAGTGTCTTGTAATGGAAGTGGTCTCATGAGGTCAGAGTCCATTCTCTGCCTCTACACAGGATCAGTTACATCCATCTCTTTTTGACCCGAAAAACCTCCAATCAAACACAGGACTGTCTCTGGAGACTCACTCTGTGCTTTCGCTTATCCTTTTTATTACTGAGAGTCTCTAAAATTACAAAAGGAATATTCAAGTCTTCTTCATACCCTAGAATGACATCCAACCCAAGACACACAGAGCAGCTAACCGCACTAATTCCCACAAAACAAATGTGGGAGCAATCAGACACACAGAATCCCTGCGAACCCCTTTCTGACCTGGATGCAGTTGATGATGAACTTGTGCCCTCGAAAGATCTTCTGGAGGACACCACTCTTGGAATTGAAAGCTCTTGCACAGGCATCACCACTTCCTGTGAACACTGCAAGGCAATTACATGACACAGCGCATGGCCAGATGTGAGCAGCCACGTAAGGTCAGTTTGTCAAAGTTCATAAAACTAGTTCACAAAGGAGGATGACATATCACTTCTAGGCTTGATTCCTCTTCTCAGTTACAGAAAGTTCAGATTATTTTTCTTTCGCTGACCCCAGCATGCTTGTTTTCATTAGTATCTTTCAAAACACTGCACTGCCTTAAGCCTGAAGTTCCTAAATACATCGGCATTCACTCCACGCACACTTCAAATACCTAGTTCTGCTCTTCTCTTCCACGTGTATTTCCCTCGCTCAAATATGCCTCAATAATTGTAAGCAGGCAATTTACCTCAATCAAGTCTGGATTACCACTAAGCCTTCCTGTTTTACCATAGTCATTTCCAGGTTTCCACTCAGTATCTTCACCACTTCTGCTGCTGCATCAAGCAGCAGACACATCTGTAAGAGTGGAGCTGCAAACCACAGCAACCACCTCTTGCGCTAATTATATGAATTTAGCTTTAGCTTCCTTAAATCATATCCTTTCCCCCACCCATTTTCAACTATAAGCTTATTACGAATGGGTGCAGATGTCTATTGAAATAATGCAGTTAAATCTTCTGCCCTCAGAGGTGAGTAGGCAGCTCCATAAAGAAGTTTTATAAATTCTTTCAGTGATGTAGTAGATTTCTTCAGCTAAATCCTGTAGCTTAGTATCTCTACATGCTGTAGACCCTTCAAATGATTCAAGACCAACACTGTCTCTATTTCAACACGACACGGAACTATTTGAGAATTCTGGCTATACCTCATGTGTTCTATGTGTTATATTGTACATGTGCTGCAAGAGGGGCATTTGGGGGTATTTTAAACTAAATCAAGCATGACCAGGGATTTTGGCTGCTCATCAAGTTTCCTTAAGGTATCTTAATGTGTTCAAAGAACAATTTCTCAACACTGAAATGTGAATAGAACCCCAGAATTGCTCCATCCAGAAACTGTAAGGCAGTGTTGAGTACTTAGATTTTCTACTTAGCAATATGCTGAAATAGGAGCATATTTGTGTGCTTTTAAGAGTTACAAATTGTCTTTGTAAACAGTCACTTTCCTTCAATTAACCCAAACTCCTCAGGTTTATCTAGAGGTAAAGATTTCAGAACTACACAAAGCAACACATTCACTGCTCCATGTACTTCAGGTCTTCGCAAAAACCATGGAAAGATTTTTCCAAAATTGACGTGCCTGAAGGCAACGGATACCTTATCTTTTGGAAGAAGTAGGCACTGGATTCCTAAAGAGAGGTGAAGAAATTACTACAGCAATAAATTCAGGATTACAACAGGAGACTACCTCCTGCCATCAGCTTTTCAGCTTCAAATTAAGCAGCAGGAGGCTGTGTACTTCCTAGATGCACCTCAAGATGTGGAAAATCAACGTCCTTTTATACAGACCACAATAAATTCAATTGCCAACACAATCCTGAAGAAGCATCACAACCTATGCTGCAAACGAGTAACAACGATGTAAAGGAGGGAACATGGTACAGGGTTTTTTTTTTCCAGTGAATAGAAATCACTTAATACTTTTGCACACATGCAGAGAGCAGGAACCAATTAAGAGCTGCTTTCACTATGCAGTTGTCAGCTCAGTGCAGCTATCGCTGTCAGGGTTTTGCTTTTGACAGACACCCTTTATGTTTTTTGAACTGTCACTCCAGATTTAGGAAGACTCTTTGCACCTCTGAGTTTCAAAGGAGAGCTGTTGATCTAACCCAGATTTAGCATTTAAATATATTCTTATACATACACCACCTGTGAAGCAAGCAAACAATAAAAAATAAGATCAACAACCCATTTTTAGTTTTTGCTTAAATTTCATAGCCTCTTGGGGGGAAGAACAGGTTTTAAACCTTCCCTTGGAGTTTTTGCAACATGAAAAAATATAAACGACATTAAATTTTAAATGACTATGCACATACTGTAGGAGAGAAAAAACCAACATAATATCACTAAGTAAACTAGATTGAGAACCAGCCTTAATATTCCCCTTGCTATTAATTACAAAAGCAGACAGAGGAAAGCCACTAGAAACACATTTTGATGTTTTAAAGCTTAGTTCCTAGAACTGTCTGAAGTCCCTGTATATAAAAGCCATTCTGGAGACATACATCTGTTCTTCCTCTCATTCTTTGACTATATCTTCCTCCTTAGATCATAAACTCTTTCAGGCAACGAGCCTCTGGGTACTGATCAAATAGCAAACAACAGAATTAAGATCTTCTAACATAAAGTTGCCACTTCCCAGCTGAGATTCTTTCCATGTTTTTGTGCTGGTGCAAATGCAACATAAATCATAAGAGCCATAATTTTTGTGTTTTCTCCACATCTCTGAAAGCCAAAGAATGGACACACTGTGCTGATCTGTCTCAGCAGAGCAGCTAGGATTCTAAGCAACACTAGCTCTGACATCTGGTATCCACTGAACAGGTCTTTGTAATTCTAAGTGAAACAAAACTATCAAGTAAACAAGTGATCAATGTACTACAATAATGCAAGCATAGTATATAAACTAAGGGGAAATGTCCTTTTTCAAGAATTAAAATGCTTCTAAATTCTATTCAAACATGTCCCTAATATTTTTCCATGACATTTTTTCTACTCTTCAAATGGAACAATTCAATTCTCCTTGTTTGATTTTGTTAGTATTTTTACATTTGATTTAAAGTGAGATCTTAAATAACTCTGTGACCACTTCTCTCACACTATCAGGATGTGTGATAGGTCTGACTATATGCAGCAAAATTGCCTGCATTTTAAGAAAAAAAGGAATGTTAGGGAAAAATAACATATATGCATGGCAGGGACAGGGCAGTGGGATGAGAGGGAAGAGAGAGCTGCAAAGCTGATGGGGGTGGCACCAGCTAATGGAGCTTCCACTTGAGCCTAAACTTACTTCATGATGGTTTTAGAAAGTCTGGTTAAATCTGTACTGGTTGTATGACAAGCAGGATCAACACCAAAAAAATGCAGCTCTGGAGGTCTCATTAATGAACAAAACAAGTCTCTCCCACCCAGGCATGAAGATTCCTCACTGGATCAGGCCAGCTTCAGTCTAAGCACAATTATATTGCCTTTGGGTAGTCTTGATTAAGTCAGTGTTTTGTTCTGCATCTTTATAATTAAAAGGGGGAAAACATACACACTAATCAGTATTTTGTTTGCCAGTGTTCACCCTGGATTAAAATTTCTGGTTTGCTTCCCCTACCCTACCTGCGTGCATCTTTGCGCAATAATAACACCAGGGTGCAGTGTAATCTCAGACCTTTTCGCCTTCAGCCAACTGCGAAAGCTGAAATCAGCAAAAATTATGACCTGCAGGTAGGGCAGAGTGGGATAGTTCTGCAATACAGGTCAGGAGAGCTGAAATTAACCATAAATCATGATCAACGGAGAAAAGTAGTGCTGTGGGTCTAATGCTGAAAAGAGGAACTAAAAGCCTTCCTGATTAAATCAGGATCTACCTATGGGCTTGATTTCACATTAAGTTTCCAAATATAATTAAGAAATCAATTCAGTTACTGGATTATAAATGTGGTCAGTCAGCCACATCTAGCATGGTGCTGGACAACCACCGTCACGCTGTGACGTGCAGTACTTGCCTGTGCAGGTACGACTCCTCTAACAGGCAGCACCTGGCATTTGTCAGCCATATCACCATCACTTGTACTTGTCTGGGAAGCAAATGAAGGCACATCGAGTCTAACATCAGTGTTAGAGTAAGACCAGGATGACACACAGAGAGGTTCAGGCTGATAGGAACATAAGCGCAAACCTTATAACCCAAGTGCAGAAATGCAGAGATGACATGCAGAAGGAAAGCCAGCCAAAAGAGAGATTTAAAAGAGGGAGGTTTCATGGTTGGAATATACTTTTATATCAACAACAGACAGTTATGGAAAGCTACCACTATTAGCAGGAATACTGAGAGTAGAGGAACCAAGCAAGTCTCAAGCATTAGTAAGGCAAGTAATACTTGGCTAACGAAGAAAGGTGGGTTGGGGAACAAATACACAAAAGACGACAGATAATGGGAAAAGAACACGTGAAAAACGAGTCTAGGAGATGGGCACAGTCTGAACAGGAAGCCTGCTGGAAAGAAGAGTGAGCATCTGGGATGTGATTCTGACTGAGGACAGTCTATGACGCAGTACCTACAAGCAGCAGAGGCAGGCACAGGGCTGCACGTCCCACAACAGCACTTGCTCTCCCCGAGTACGCAGGAGGAGCAGACTGACAGACATCATCAGCCTAGCAAGGCTAAACCATGGCTTTACAAACTACCCGCAGACAGCTCAGGGTATAGGCCACTTCCTTCGGTAATAGAGATAAAGCAACTGCCTCTTCATTTGCCAGAAGAGGGTTATGGAAAATGTAGGGAAGATCTAAGCTTCCCAGATGGAATAGTACAGCGGACTTCGATACTGAACATTAGCATGCTGAAAAAGGGACAATTTCAAAACCTTCAGAATTACAGCATTCTCTATTAACAATCTTTGATCAAAGACAAACATCAAAAAGGAGAAAGGGGCTTGCTGAATATAGGAAGGGCAACTTACAGATCCCAGCGTGGTATTTCAAAGTGCTAACGCTGTGTTTGTGAGCCTTGTACGTTTGGATTCGCTCCCCAGTGTCTACTAACCAGCACTTCACTGTCCTGTCCGCACTTCCTGAATACAAGTGCCGATTCACTAGCTGAAGGGAAAAGAAAAAAACATCAGCAATAGTCTCTTACTGAGAGAATCACACTGAAGTGACTCATCCCAAGTCACAGTTTCTAACTCAACAGCCTGTTACAAAGAGCAGAAACTACACCCTGAAACAGAGGGATGGTGAGCAAAACCAGCCTTCATTATCGCATCTCCCATTGACTTCTGGGCCTTAAAAACAGCTCCCACGTTTCAGAAGATAAAAAAAAAAAACTTAGTCCCTATCTGCTGGTGCAAGCAGGCAGGATTTCAGTGAGCTTAATAATGTTAACCCTACTTCCATTATTAGTTTCATCCATACAGCCTCAAAACCACACCTGCAGGGTAGATTCTACAAAGCACATTTGACAAGAAATCTTATGAGACTAAGTTTTAATTACAACAAAAAATTCAGAACTATTTTGAGTCACAAGAAAAAAAAAGAAGTAAAAGAAGAATAAAATGTCATGCAACATAAACCAGGGCTCAACATGATTACTCCTCACAAGGTCAATATTTGGAAACAGTAATTCTTCCTTGAAGCTGTTTTGTATCTGTAATTTCGCAAGTCTTTCTAGACTATATTACTGAATGATTAAATAATTATGTTTCCTCACACAGGTTTCTAAACATCTTCAACAGATCATCTTCTGCTATGTCTTTAGAGCACCTCTGCCTATAAATCCCAAATAACAGTGCCTCATTACATATATTGTCCTGCACACTGTGTGAACTCACTTGTGGGGAAGATCAGTTTTTATTCCATACAGACACAACAGAGAATGACAAAAAGAAGGACTGCAGTGGGAAAACCTGGACAGAGAGAAAATAACTGACCTGTGCAAGACTATAAAACCAGCCAGTACACAGTAACAAAACTACCAAAGCCTGGCAGTTCAGCAGGGAAACTCACCCCAGCCCAGAGAAAAATCTTGCATTCCACGTCCATCTAATTAAAATAAACTAAAGGTTATAACAGACATCGTTACACACGACTGACTACACACTCCTCTGAGCAGAGAATCAGCCCAACACCTACCCTCTGAAGGCAGCATAATGAAGGCAGTCAGCCACTGCATGCTCCCACAGCTACCAGTAGGCTGTAGTTCGAGGTTAAGTTTCATGGACTTGCAGCAATCTGCATAAGGAGTAAGGACACCTTGTTTGCCCTCCAGACACACCAATCAGAAGGTGCAAATGACCAGTACAGCACTAATCGCAGATGTTTCTCAGATATCTCCAGGAAACCAGCTGCAGGCCAAATGTCAAATCAGCTTGGAGTCTTGCTCATAAGTCACTTTTAAGGTTCTGATTCTTCCACTGCTGTAGATGTCAATAAAACTTCAGTCCCCACTCTTTGCACACTCTGTATCTGTAAGGCTGGAATGCTTTTCACGCTCTCTTATCTCCACTGCCATTCCAAAAAACATCAATCCATTCCAAAAAGGTGTTATGAGTGAGCTTTGTGCAAAAAACCCATATGGACCGTGTTACGACTGCATGAAATAAAAGGTATTTTAAGATAGGAAACATGATTGCGATGGGACTGTGCTAACCCATGTGAGAAATCCATGCAGACAGACTGAGACGGTCACTGGATGCAGCTCCCAGCAGCCCAGCCAGAGCAGCGCATGCCACACTTCCCCCAGCAGAACTTGGCCCACGGGGCAGTTTTCATAGCTAAACGTCAAGAGCTTGTAAAACACATACCACTGTTAAAAGCCAACAGTACTTTAAAATGTCACATCCTATTACTTTTAAGCTGTTTTAGCAATGGCATTAATACTACAACTCCACGAGGAAAGAGAAGGAATGACCAGCAGCACTAATGAAATCTGAGTGCTACACAGTCTAAGGAAGGTAACCTGACTTTTAATTTCCAGGCTCACCCTGAATAGGCATGAAGAGCATTGTCACTTTTCACCTGCTAAATGGAAGAGGATGCTTTGAGTTGAGATCCTCATGTATTGTTCTTGACCAAGTCATTACATTTCTTTTTCAGACTTCTTGCTAGTAGCATCAACTCACTCACTGAACAAGGGAAAACATTAAGTTAAAACCTCCTGCAGATGAATGCCAGTCTGAATTAATGGTACATTAAGTTACACTGCTTCATTTCTATGATTAAGTGTGCGTATATATACTGAATTGAAACAGAAAAGCTGCAACTTGCCTAAATTTCCTCATTTGCTAGATATAAAAATGTGTTAAGTGATGTGGGATTAGTCAGTTAATTTACAGCACCAGCACTTCAAGAGCCATAAAAGCTTCTGATGCTCATTCAGTGATCTAGCAAGATGGCTGGCATGCTGACCACCTTCATTACATTCCAAGCCTCTGTACTACCCAGGCTGCCTTGTGATCTATTTTTATGCACCTTCCTCCTCCTCCTCAGTTTAAGCAGGTGAGCACAGCAGCAAAGGATTCTCATCCTTGCATGGAAACAGAAACACTAACAGGTTAAACAACCTACTGGATGCCACAGACTAAGCCTGCAGCACAACAAACAGCAAAACCCAGTGCAGGCTCCTACTGGCCCACAGTCTCTCATTTCCATGGTATTGTTAAAACACAGAGCATGTAATAGCTATTAGTGGAGAAAGTCATCAATCATAGAATCATAGAACCACTAGGTTGGAAAAGACCTTTAAGATCATCCAGTTCAACCATAAAGATCAAGAGTTATCAGCTCAGGCTGAAGTTGCAAATCAGACCTGCCTTCAGTGATATGACACAGACATCACCTCATCTAAACTGATGCAGGTATCTACAGCTAAAAGCTTCTCCTTATAGTCACCATCGTCTAGGGCACAATTCACCTAATCCTGAAGCAGCTGTCACAACAGATCACACTTTAGAACTCACTATTCCTCTCCCTCTGATAAGGATAAACTTCTCAGCTGCAGCCATCTCTATCAACTTCAGTGAGATGACTCCTTCACTTGACTAAAGATAGGTCTGGTATATGACTTGGGTCCTACAAGAATGCTGGGGAGGAGGCTATTGATCAGGGAGAGCAGGAACAGTTTTAAGCTGAAAGAGAGCAGACTTAGATTAGGTGTTAGAAAAAATTCATTACTATGAGAGGAGTGAGGCACTAGAAAAGGTTACCTAGAAAAGTGGTGGATGCCCCATCCCTGGAGGTGTTCAAGGCCATAGGGGATGGGGCTTTGAGCAACCTGATCCCATGGAGGGACATTGGAGCAGGATGATTTTTAAGGTCCCTTCCAACACAAAGCATTCTACGACTCTATGATTCTAACTCCAGTCAAGGCTACAACCCCTCAGATATCTACATTTAATCAAAATAACAATCACCATGGCATACTGTTCCCCTAGCCAAAGCACCCTACAAGCAGGCCCCACACTTTGTTTAACATTAAATAAATAGCTTCCCTGTTTTATAGATAAGGAGCCATGATATAACACAACTAAAGTACATCCAAAAAAGAACTTTAAATTTATAGCATCCTCACTTTTGGCAGCTCAAATCCCAGAGTACAGCCCCAATTTCGGTGGCTGATGCAGGCTGCATCCATCCCTTTCTATAATGCACAGGAAGCATTACATGCTTCAGGGCAGTTGTGACAAGCAGCAGTACACAGTATCCCTAAAACTAGTCAAGAGTATATGAAATCCAGATGGGATTCTGTCTGAGAAGAGCAAGAGAGAGGCACTAATTCAAGCAGACCCATGTCAAATCAGTATTTTTAGTCCCGAGCTATATATATACTGGCTTGGCTTCTCCTATCTACTGGTTATGGGGCTCTCCAAACAAGCTGAAATCTCCTTAGCCTGCAGAGGCCATTTAACTCAGATTCACCTCCATGTGAACCTCCCCTGGTGCAACTTTAGGCCATTTCCTCTCGTCCTATCACTAGTTACTTGGGGAAAGACTCACCTCACTACAATCTCCTTTTGGGTCGTTGTAGACAGAGGAAAGGTCTCCCCTCAGCCTCTTTTTCTCTAGGCTAGATAGTCCCAGTTTCCTCAGCCATTCCTCATCAGACTGGTGCTCCAGCCCCTTCATCAGTTTCATTGTCTTTCTCTGGACATGCTCCAGCACCTCAATGTCATTCTTGTTGTGAGGGGCCCAAAACTGAACAAAGGATTCAGTGGGAGCCAAGCCTCCCTGCCACCAAGACTGTCACCTATTTTTGTGTATGTGCATCCAGGCACAATCATTTTCAGCAAATACTTCATGTGCTAGATCCCCAGGTCCGTAACTACTGGACTTTTCTAGACCAAAATCTCCAAACCCTTACCCAATTCCCTAGGCCCCAGTTCTATTCTTATTAAAGAATGTAATTTTCTTATGATTCAGAAGGAAAAACGTAAAATTTCACTTAATAGATTTTCCTGGATATACCTAAGTCTGTCAACTCTTGGTTTAAAAACGATCAGCAGAACCAATTACATATCCTAATCTGCAACAGCCTGGAGAAGTGATATTTTTAAAGCTGTATTTTCCTTGGCTGGCTTTTGAGAACTTCGTTCACTTTGGCTAACAGCCCAACAAAGCTCCTGACAAGGAAAGCGCGGCAAGGTGAGGACACCTGTAGCAGAGAAGACAACACAGAACAGATCTGCAGCTCGGATACTAATGAGCTGAGTGAACATTTCAAATCCAAGCATCTTCAAAAGAATTAAAAACCTGAGAGAGTCAGATGTCCGAGTCTCAGACCTACAGAAGAAAAAACACGGCATTGATACATGTAATTCCTGACTGTTCCTTTTTCACACCACTCTGGGGCATTTTGCTTTGAACCAAATGAATAAATGAGACACATGAATGGAGAAAATTTGTCTTAATCCTCAGGCCAAATTGCTGGAGATGTGCTATTCCATGAAAAAGTTCAATCACCCTTGCTTGTGAGTAGCAAAGTAACAGCAGTAGCAAAATACAGGTTAGAATCGTAGAATCACAGAATCATTGAGGTTGGGACAGACCTTTAAGATCATGGAGTCCAATCATAAGAAGCTTAACGATGCCAAGTTCACCACTAAACCATGTCCCTAGGGTTGTAAACACTGAAGTAGTTACAGGTTTCACTATTAAAAAATGCCATTTTTATGCAAGCCTGATCTTGATTGCAGTCCTTGACACACCATGGTTTGAAATAAAATAAAAAAACAAAACAATCATCACATCTAGGGCTGGTCTTCCAAGACAATCACAACTCTACTGCTCCACAAGCTTAGGTGAAATAACTACACACACAGAAGCTTGAGACAATTTCCACCTATATGAATGCCAAAAATATCTGCAAAAGAGCTGCTTAGCAGGTATTTCAACCTTACAGGAATGGTCTCTCCCAATTAACCTTTGCTGTACAGAACAATTCAACCCTCATCCAAGGAGAGGCAACCAGCTCTTAAAACAGATTTGGATGCATCCTCTTTCTGAAGCCCACTGCACATGGACTGGTTTTCAAGAACTTCAGGATGAGTTCATACCAGCAACCACAACTCTATCACCACTTTATCCTTCACATGAGGGTCAGTACTCTACTATCTGCCAGCTGGTTCTTCTGTTCACAGCCACTTCTAAGTTAAAAATCATCAGCTCAGAGCAATCTCGAGTTACAACTATGCAAGCCTTCGGCCGAGTTAGACTTCCAGGATCCCATTCAAACCACATTCATTTTAATGAGCTAACAAACTCCCTGCGGGCAAGAAACTACTTTTTTTTCTTTTTTTTCTTTTTTTTTCCCCTGAGAATCCATCTAGAATGAGCTCTCTAGTCTGGCTGTTGGAGAATGTTTTTCAACTTCTTTACTGCAGTGCAAAGTAATGGCACTAGAAACCTACTTCTTTTCTACCCCTCTAATTCACACCTTCATCCTTTGGTGAATTACACAACAAATATAAACTCAAATTGCACAAAATATGCGAACTTAATTTAACTGATATGACAAGGAAAAAAATCTGTGATCACAACAGTTAAGCACAGAAACAGAGTTCAGACAACGGCTTTGTTCAAAGTATTTTCTTCTAGTCAGCTTTAAAAGGCAACTAAAGTTAACGGTCATAACCAAGGATATTTTGCAGGAAAACCAGACACAAGTCCTTGCCCACTCATGTTCATTTAAAACTCCTTTTGCAAGAGAGGCGGTTTCTTGCAAGAATGTTTGCTATAGGATTCAAGCTAAATTCCAAGCTGGACCATTTCTCTCTGCCAGCTTTTGGCAGCACAATTTTGATAATTAGTCAGAGGCAGAACAATCAGCAAAGGACAAAGCAATCCTTGTGAACCGTTTGCAAAGCCACTTTGGAGACATTTAGAAAAACACACAGAATTAAATACTTAAGGCAGGGTTATTCAGCCTATTGCAGGCAGTCACATTAATGAAAATATGTTTGATTTTTAATTGCAAATACTGGCCTTTAGCCAGGCCTAACATTTTTAACTGGAAGAACTACCATGAACTGCCTCATTGCACCCAGCTGACCCTCACATTTTCCTACTATGTCCAATAAAATCTTATCATTGGCTCTCAGATGAAGAGGGAGCACTCTGACAGCTGCCATTCCTTGACTGTCGAACTATCAATGCACTGCAGGAGAAACAGAGTGAAGAGTTCTAACTCCTCCACTGCTGGTTACCTCACCCAACTATGAGAGTGATGTAGTCAAGGCCACCAATGTGCCTAGCCTGTGCATGATTCCCTCTGCGGATAGAAAGTCTCCTGGAAGAACTTCTGCAGTCTAATCTAGATAGAAGGAAGAAAAGAGCGGTATTAGAATAAGCTGGCACCTGCAGCAGAACTACTTTGACAGCAGACAACACACAGGCAGCTCAGTTGGTTTAAACTTCCTTTAACAGACTGACCCAGGACAGCAGGACAAGCCCTGGAGAATATCCAAACAGCTCACCCTTGACTCCACTGTCTAGGACCGACAAGTACAGGGGAAAAAGGGAAAGCTAAAAGCTCACCACCAACGATTCCTATTCTGCCATGTTAGATCAGAGTTACTTTCAGGCTCCCCTAACCTATGCCAGCTGGCAACAACATCTAACAAGCATCTTCAATCAAGAAGCAAGCGAGGAGCATTCAAAATCCAGACATGCCTGTGGCATCACCCCTCTGCTTTTCACTCACCAGCACTGCAGGAAGCAAGGCTGGAAACATGGGTATGCTTTATGGATATCTACCCAGAAATGCTCCTTCAGGAAACTCCCAAGAATTTCCACTCATTGCTACAGCAATACTGTTGGTATTTACCGGAAAGTAATGGGGGAAAATATGGTCTCAATATCCAAATTGTTCTTGATCTGTGTCCAGGATGAGAGATCACAATGAGCATTTCTAGAACTTTTTGAAAGGTCACCCTCCCTTAGGGATCTTTGAGTAAGTAAAACAAAAACAAGCCTTTATCCACCACCCCTTTATTCTCTCCACAAAAGCACTGTACCACCCAGAGAATAGGTAAGCATCTGTGATTGCTGGTACAAACTCAGCTCCTCCAGGACAGGGGAGTGAAAATCTGATGTAATTAGCAGCTCACTTTTGCCCTGAAGAAAATGAACTACTGTCAACAATTAAACCTCCTGTTGGCTACTGTGAGCTACTTGCAACCACCACCTGAAAAATACTGTCCCAACTCAGGGCCACAAATTGCAAGTGTCAACTAATGCCAAGGCAAAAAAGGGCTCCAGGAGGTTTTTGAGAAAAAAAAAAAACCTCAAAACCCACTAAATAAATAAATAAGCACCTCTATTCACAAAGTTTCCCTTCTGTTGTAACATCTTTGTATGGATTCTAATGATTGACCCCTTTCTAAAGGAATGAAAATACCATGTCGGCTGTGCTGACAGGCAGCCAAGTGGAACAGAAGGGCTAGCGTAAGTAAGTATCCAGTAAGGAAGAAGGAGAAATTATGGAAGATTGGAGAACAGACCCTATGAGGAGCAGCTGAGAGAGCTGGGGTTGTTTAGCCTGGAGAAGAGGAGGCTGAGAGGAGACCTCATTACTCTCTACAACTACCTGAAAGGTGGTTGTGGAGAGGAGGGAGCTGGCCTCTTCTCCCAAGTGACAGGGGACAGGACGAGAGGGAATGGCCTCAAGCTCCGCTAGGGTAGATTTAGGCTGGAGATTAGGAGGAGGTTTTTCACGCAGAGGGTCACTGGGCATTGGAACAGGCTGCCCAAGGAGGTGGTTGAGTCACCTTCCCTGGAGGTGTTTAAGACACGGGTGGATGAGGTATTGAGGGACTTGGTTTAGTGTTAGATAGGAATGGTTGGACTAGAAGATCCGATGGGTCCCTTCCAACCTGGTTGTTCTGTGATTCTGTGATTGACATCTTAAAGCTATTCAACAGCAGTACAGTGACTGCTTAATCTGGGATGAGTTTTAGAGGCCTAGAGACTAAATGCTCTCTGTGGGCACAGTTATGTTCCTCAGCTGAACTCTTCTAGCCTCAAACATCAACTGGTGATGAGAGAAGTGAGGGGCTACCAGCTATAACTAGAAGAAGATTTGGCTAGGACCGTTGCCAATGCAGTCTTGGCAGCACTAGTCTTGTGTACTTTTGAAATGTTCAGGTCTTCCAAATAGATGTATTGGTTTTGCTTTTCCTCTCCCCTACAAGATCTCTGTTTAAAACCATTGTTTAATTCCGTGCTCACAAGCAGAAAAACATTGCTCATTCTTGAGCATTCAAAGAGCATAATTGAATTTCCCAGGCTTCTGGGAGAAGGTCAAGCCAGTTTTGTGTAACGATTTTAGCCAGAACTCGATTAAATTAAAGCAAGCTTTGCTGTTGCCAATCTCTGCCTTGGAGAAGAGTTACAATTAAAAGAGGAAAACATAGCGTGACACTAAGAGCAGCAACAGATTTACTTGAATATCCTCAAAATACATTACCACAATATCATAAAAACAAGCTTTAACACCAAGAAATTACCCAAGCAAGACAAACATTACTCCAGGGCAACATGATTTTGTGATCTGTTTTTCCTTTCTAAAACTGAAGGAAAACAGAATTCCTGCAGTACTACTGGGTTTTCAGTCCGCAAGTGTCAGCTGTGAGTACCCTCTTTAAAAACAAAGGCAATATTCGTTAAACATCTATAGAAAAATACATACTGCAGCCTCTGTAAGAGAAAAATACTTATGGATGACAAACACAAACAAGGAGAGCAGTGGAAAAAAACTACTGATATTAATTTTCAAACACATATATTTAAAAACACTTAAGGTTTGCTGACCTGAAACTAAGTTACTGACCATCACATAACTTCCTTAAACAAATCATTAGCATTATCTCGCAGATAATAGAATGCACAGGGTGAATATTTGTGCAATAGTCACCCTTTTCTGTCTGTCTAACGTCCTCTCCTCTACAACATTAACAAAACTGGCAGCATTCACCAAAAAAATACTGCAAACAGAAAAAGAGAGTATACTTTTTCAGGTCACACTGAGTTTTTTCCCTTCTCTCTTTCACTATTCCCTCATTTCTCTCCCCCATGCTTTACTTCTCTTTTCCATTTTCCTTGCCCATTCTCTCGTCTTAGCCATCTCCTTCTCCCATTCTTTTCTTGATTTATTTCTGTGTGGTTTTTAAAGCAGAATTTCTTTTAGCTTTATGCTTTCCTATTATCTTTTGCCCACAGCTTTTGGGTTGGGCTTTGGGGTTTTTTTAAGTGATCTGGTTTGCCTTTTTTTCCCCTCCCCTGTTTAAGTCATCTCACCCTGTGTCTACTTGCTCACGTTATTTTTGTTCAAAGTCTGGTGATCCTGTGTATACAATCCTGCAGTCTTCCCAGCCAGCCTACTCATGAACTTCAAGACCTAGGAGGATTTACATAGATCCTGAGCCAGAAGTCAGAACAGGATAGCCACCAGAAGCCAAGAGGACACCAGAAAGTGCTTCAGGTAAAGAAGAGTTGCCACAAGACCACAGCACACTAGTATTTTGCATGAATGCGTAAGCTTGCCATTTATAACCTGTCTCAGAAGAGCTTCTTTATGAATGAAAAGACAACAGAAATCCCCAAGAGTTAGGATACAGACACACACCTTGAACAGCTCTTAAAGAAACCTCTCTTCTTACCTCCAGGCAAATTACTGATCCTTGATGCTCCTTGAACACTTTCAACTGTTCACCAGTGACAATATTCCACGTTCGAATGGTATAATCCGTGCTGCCAGAAAACAGCTCCCTGTTTGGTGCGTCAAGTGTAAGGCATAAGACAGCCCCAGTGTGTCCCAGTAGAGTCTGGTAGCAGCGCCCACTGGACACCCACCAGACCTTCACAGTGCAGTCGGTGCTACCTGTCACCAAGAGGTCTCTGCTCACTTTCTCCTCCTCTTCCTCCTCCTCTTCTTCAAGAACATCCCTGGAGGAATAGTGAGCTAGAGTCAGGACACAGTTCCGATGGCCCCGGAATTCCTGGATTTGTTTCTCCTTGTCCACACTCCAACAGCGGGCTGTCCTGTCATAGGAACCACTAAAGAGATAGTCTTTGGCAACCAGGATCCTGCAAAAAATACAGTTTGCGTGTATGAACAACACCATTCTTTTTACACAGCCATTTTTTGTTATGATTTCAATGCCAAGCACACTAAAGTTCCAAACAGTAGCATGAACACAACACACGTAACACACATAGCCCCAGTTCACTATCCCGGTTTAACACACATTGGTTCTGAACCTTTTTATTTTAAAAAATAAAACAATAAGCAAAAAAAACACCAAACACCAAAAGCTTCCCTATTTCTCCCTTTAAACTTGAGACCTCTTATTCAGGTACAGCAACACAGACATTTTAGCACTGTAAATTTGGGTATTTGTGTTTTCCTAAAATATTCTCCAGCAGCACTGTTATATACTTTCCATTAAGTTACACACACTAAGAGTTTGTTGTGGGATTTGTTGGGTTTTCTTAAAAAAGTTAAGCCATTCTTGATAATTATTTATTCATATATCTTTAAAAATAATTATTTATGAACTGACCTATGAAAATAGCTTGAAATTAAAATAACAAAAAAATACATTCCAGGAACTTGAACTGTAATTGAGTGTGCAAAAATAATCATCCTTCCATCAAATAGAGAAATTGCAATAAAAAAACCCCACACACCCCTAATTGCACTCAGACCAGGATTTCAAAATAAAAGTTAGAGCAAGAGCAGCCGACTTATTAGGGAAATTACAACTCAAGAATTCAATCCACTGGGCCTTCACAATAATAAGTAATAGCTGCACAAAGATATAACAACAGAAAACCTCTACAGTTCATACTTTCAAAACAGAGATAGGGAATATCGTAAGCTGTCTTCTTTGTCAGTCGAGTTTGGTCCTCAGGAACCTTTCAAACTGGCAACAAAGTCCTATGAAAAAGGACAACATTTCCCATTTGCTGATTCAAGCAAAAATCAGGCCAGTGCCAAAATACAGACAAAGGCAGCCTTCCTAACTATCTACACAATCTAGCTCACATCGTATGTGTTTTCAGTTCAGTAAGGAAGTAAAAAAACACCCACAAAAAAAAAGTAAGGCAAGAATATCAATCTTTGACTGCTTTATTTGCCATTAATTAAGTCCAGCCCAACTATTAAGAGGCACTTTAAACTGACAGGCCAATCAGTCATGCACAATCAGCTTAATATTAACCTTCTTTTGCACAAACAGATATAGTAATTCTAGAATAAGCCCTGACTTTATCCCTAGTATTGACACAAAGGCTTGACGTGATGTTTTTAAATCTATTTATCTGAAGCATCTGTTATCGATTGATTAATTTCTTCAGGAATTTCATTCCCAGCTCTGGATTCAATTCCCCTGCTGAGTGCTTTTCACTTCTCTCCTATCTGCTGCCTATGGATGTGTCAGCACTGTTGCTAGGAAAACTAATCATTACAGCACAGAATACACATAGCATGAACTCAAAGGTTTACACAACCCATTTTATTAGCACAGTAATGGAGAATTGCAATAAAATGACAATATATGTGGTAACAGATCACAGGAACACAAGGGAAGAACTCCGCAGAACCAACCTGTTAACAATTGATGTGTGTCCTCGGTAAATGGCCAGGCACTGACCTGTCATCACATCCCACTTCCGAATAGTATGATCTGCACTACACGTGAAGGCGGCTTCATTTTCTAAGTGGCAAAAGGTGATGTAACTTTCATGTCCTAGGAACAACACAGGAAATAAATTCAATCATCGTGCATGCAAGCACAACAGACTGGTCCAGCTCTTCACTCTAACTAAAGGAAAATACAACACACAAATGGACTGAAAATCGAGTTTTAAACACATCACCATGCTCTTCACATTTATGGATATGTATAAACACAACATTTTTGATTAACAGCAGAAAACTCTGCTTCATGGTTATAAGGATTGAGTTAAAGAGTAAAACAGTACAGTTCTATCCATCAGGCAGATCATGAAATAAATTAATATCAGAATAATAAAACTCAGACTATTGAAGTTTAAAACTAATTTTAAAATGGCTTATTTTTTTAATAAAGAAATGCTTTTGCTTCCTTCTTCAGAAGTCAGGAAAGAAAGCTGCATTTTGAGCCAGCCCATTGATTGTCAGTGCACAAACACCCCTAAATTAAAGCATGAAACTATGAAAAAAGGAAGCAACATGAGACTTACCAGCAAGTTTAGTTTCATTGTCCAAGCAGAATGAACAAACAAAAAACATAATGGTAAAAAGTCAGCCAGTTCTTTCCCCATTATGACTAATAACATGAATAAAACCCACAATTTTCAAAATATCAGTATACCTTCAAGGAAATGACACAGAAATAAAGAACAAGAACACAATTACTTAGAATATTCAGGGTATGCTGGGATTCTACAGTTACAATAAAAATAGACCCATCCGCTACTCTAAAAGTTTCATGCTGTGGAAAACAGAACAATGCTAGCAAAGAGGAATCAATATTGCAACCTTAAACCTTTGTTGTTGCTTAGCAAGATGGGTACTCTTTTTCTTGTATCATTGCACACAACAAATTTAAAAATCACCTCAAGATTCAACTTCCAGCTTTGTTTGTGTTCTCGTGTCAAGCTGTTTTCATCTATTGAATTGTTGGGATAGTATCTTGCACTCTTTTGTTCTAATTTTGTAGACTGTAAGCTTTCAAGGTCAGAACTTTTTCCTCTCAAGAAACTATCACAAAAGAGCCCCTGAGATTGGTTGAAGCTGGTAGGACCTGCAGTGGTTTAAATAACACTATTCTCTGAGAAGAAAGGAAAAAATATAAGGGCAAATTTGATTGAATAGAGACAAATGGACAAAGATGTTGGAAAACAGAATCATGTTCTAAAATAAAGAGATGGTAAAAAAACTGAAGGAAAGCATACTGCCCAGTAAAACACTTCATTTCACTGACAGCAAAACCCAGATTTTATTAGAACTCATGTAGTTCAAAAGCCTTAACGTAGTTCAAAAGCAAACCGGAATCCATGTTACAAACACACATCTTGTTTCCTCTTAAGCAAATCCACCAGATGTGAAAAATTAAACAGCTTATAGCCCATAAACGAAATTACACCAATCCTTACATTTTTGTGAAAACTTTTTGCAAAGCAGCTTAAATGGGACAGGTTTCTATCATCAGCATTTTCCTCACAGCATCGTGTAATCCTGCTCTGAGAAGAGAGTTACTGCACCAAATTCTGTTAGTCAGATTTTAAGCCATCAGTAATACTTAAACCACAAAAAGGATGCCAAATCCTGCTGTGGTAGCCAAGGTCTGGCTCTGGTGTGGTCACATGCAGCCACCAGAGGAGTCTGTTGGATATTCTATGATGGAAACTTCAAACTTTGTTATAGATAAAGGTTTATCAGTAATTAGAGCTCGCACAATAAAAATTTACCTAACTGTGCGAGTGCATAAATATAAAATTCATACAATTACCTGATTCAACACCAAGTTCACAAACCATCTAGCCAACCTTCTCCAGAGTTTAGCCCAAACACTAGCAGTACAGAGGCCAAATTCTGAGCATTATACTAATGTATTTCTCTTTCTAGTTAAAATGTTAATTCATCATTTAAAGGGATTTCTAAGTCTAAAGCAAATGCAGTGAGTTTTCCAGGAGCTAGAATCATGGCAGGATGTGGGGGGGAAAAGACAATACTCCATAGTTTAAAACAACCAAAAAAATAAACAAACAACGACAGAAGAATCACAGAAATGTGATTTCTTCTTTGGAAGAAAAAAGGACCAGAAATTCCAAATGTACGAGCTTTCCCACTGCCCTCGTTCTAAAAGAACATCAGTGAGTGAGAATACAAACTTCTTTAGTCCACATCTGACTCCTGAATGACTACACAAGTTTTTCTCCTCTTTTTAATTATCGAGATGCTAGTCTAAAGATGCTAAGGTTTGATTAAGATACAAAATTAATTTGAAATTAGAAAGCCCAGCAGTTAAAATTTCTGAGAGTGCAATATGGGGGAAAAAATAGCCTATTCAGTAAGGTTTCTTTCCAGACTTCTGGGTCAAGAGGTTCTCAAGAAAAATGGTCCGGAAAATTAGATGATTAAAAGGATGAAGAGGGGAGAGGGCAGAGGGAGGGAATAACAAAAAGTCCAGATTTCATCAGGGTGGAAAAAACAGAGGGTTTCCAGAAAGAGATGCAAGTTAAACAACTAAGTTCCCCACACGGAGATAAAAGGATCCATGTGGTCAGTAGCGCTGGTAACCTGGTTTGGGTTGAAACAGCTTAATAACATTACTCAAGAAAACACAGTAAGCGTGATGTTGGCTGCAGAGGCTAAAGGAGCCCACAACGTGCCGTGTGGCCCGTGACAGGCTTTTGGCTGCAGAAGCAGGCAAACAGGAGCCGCTGTACCTTGGAAGTGGCCACGGCACTGACTGTCGGCCGTGCTCCAGAGCCGAGCGGTGCCATCCTCGCTGCCCGTCAGCAGCCGCTGCCCGTCGGGGCTGAGACTCAGCCAGTTGATGCCTCCTCGGTGATCGGTGCAGACCTTGACGGCCGAGCCGCCGTTCCCCATCCTGCGGGTCCCTGCGGGTCAGATCATGGGGAACGGGCGACCCCCAGGCGGAGCTCGGGACCTCCAGCCGCGTCCCACCGACCATAACCTCAGCTCCGAAACACCATCAGGGTGCTCCAGGGTCCTGCGCGGGGACACAAAGGAGGCACGAGAAGACATTAGATCACTCCACGCACACCCAACCCCCCACGGATTCATCACTTGCTCAGTCAGGGCGTGCTAAAGCCACCCGGCACCCCTTCTCCGCAGGAACCGAATCCCCACGGTAGCAGTCGGCCCCTCAGCCCCCGGCTACCCGGTGCCCGCTCCCCACGCCGCTCCGAAGCGGTTCCGAGCCGCGACGGAGAGGGAGGGCAGCCCCCCAGGGTCCCCCGGCGGCTCCCAGCCCTCCCACACGGCTCCATCTCCGCCCTCCGGAACGGGGCAGCCTCCTCCCGCCAGGGTGGATGGATGGAGGCGGCGCGGGATACCCCTCTCCTGCCTTCTCCTCCATCCTGAGGGATGCCAATCCCTCACCCCATCTCCTGTCCCACGGGATCTCCACGTCTCGCCGCCTCCTTCTCCCTGCGTGATATTCTTCCCCCACCCCCTCGACCTTCTCTCCATCCTGCGGGTTCCCCCATCCCTTCTCCCCTGGGATCCTCCGATTTCTTCTCCCCTCGGGAACCCCCTCATCCCTCCTCCTCGCGGGAACCCCCCCAACCCTCCGCCCCTCGGGTTCCCCCTCATCATCCCTCCTCCTCTCGGGATCCCCCCCAACCCTCCTCCCCTCGGGCTCCCCCTCATCCCTCCTCCCCTCGGGCTCCCCCCCGTCCCCTCTTCCCTCAGGCTACCCCTGTCCCTTCTCCCCTCTCATCCCACCTCGGGGCGGTTCTCCACCCCCAGCGCCGTCTCTCCCTCCATCTTCGAGCCGCTCCCGAGCCCCCCTCCCCGGGGCGGGGAGACTCGCCTTTCCCCCCACCCCCGTCCTTCCCCCGCCGCTTCTTCGGTGCCGCCGCTCCCCGCCTCGCCCTCCCGGGACGAGAAGGACCCCTCAGCCCCTCTCGCCGCCCTTCATCCCCTCTGCGGGAAAGAGCCAAGGGGCGGGGAGGGTCTCTGCGGGCTGGAGACCCCTTAATAACCGCGCTGGGACCGAGACAACCCGGCCCAACCCCGCACCCTCCCCGGCTCCTCGGGGCTGGCTTTGAGGGCAGACAGAGCCTTTTGTTCCTCCTCTCGCCCCTCTTCCCCAGCCCAGCTGCCGCCACAGCGCGGAATGGCTCGGGTTGGAAGGGACCTTAAAGATCATCCAGTTCCAAATCTCTTGCAATGGGCAGAGGCGCCTCCCGCTTAATCAGGTTGCTCAAAGCCTCATCCAGCCTCGCTTTGAACACCTCCAGCCACCACTTCTTTGGGCAACTTATGCCTCACCACGCTCACAGGGAGAAATTTCTTCTGAATATCTAATCTAAATCCCCCCTCGTTCTGTCACTCTGTTCTCTGATAATAAGCTCCTTCCAAACTTTCCTTTAGGACCCCTTTAGTGGGGTCAATGGACCCAAATGGCGGGTTCTGCACTTGGGGCACAACAACCCTAAGCAGAGCTACAGACTGGGAGAAGTCAGTCTACAAAGCTGCCTGGAGGAGAACCTGGGGGTGTTGGTTGACAGCCGACTTAACATGAGCTATCATTGTGCCCAGGTGGCCAAGAAGGCCAATGGCATCTTGGCTTGGATCAGAAATGGTGTGACCAGCAGGCCCAGGGAGGTTATTCTCCCTCTCTACTCAGCACTGGTGAGACTGCTCCATGAATCCTGTGTTCAGTTCTGGGCCCCTCACCACAAGAAGGAGGTTGAGGCTCTGGAGTGAGTCTAGAGAAGAGCAACAAAGCTGGTGAAGGGGCTGGAGAACAAGTCTTGTGAGGAGTTACTGAGGGAGCTGGGGGCTTTCACCTGGAGAAGAGGAGGCTGAGGGGAGACCTTATTGCTTTCTATAACTACCTGAGGAGAGGTTGTGGAGAGGAGGAAGCTGGCCTCTTGTCGCAAGTGACAGGGGACAGGACAAGAGGGAACGGCCTCGAGCTCCACCAGGGGAGGATTAGGCTGGACATTAGGAAAAAAATTTTCATGGAAAGGGTCATTGGGCACTGTTAGAGGCTGCCCAGGGAGGGGGTTGATTCACCTTCCCTGGAGGTGTTTAAGGCATGAGTAGACAAGGTCCTGAGGGATATTGGTTTAGTGTTTGGTAGGAATGGTTGGACTCAGTGATCTGGTGGGTCTCTTCCAACCTGGTGATTCTATAATTCTATAAAGCCTTCCCTTCTCTAGGCTGAACAGCCTCAACTCTCTCAGCCTATGGGAGGTTCTCCAGCCTTCTAATCATCCTTGTGGCCCTCCTCCAAACTTCAGTAGCATGCCCCACTAAAAACATGGGACCCCTAAACCCCTTCTCTTGCTCTGAGCCTTCTCAAAGCTTTGACACCCCCCACACCTTTTTTTTATTATTTCTATGCTGCTTCTTAGCAGCACAGCCCCTTTTCCTAACTCCAAGAGCTTAAATAATCCCAGTAAAATCCCAGTGCCCCAAGAGCAGGATTCACAGCAGGAACGCTAGTTTCATGCTGCCCCAAACTGCCTGCCTGAGGGTTCCAACATGACAGGGCAATGGGGTTGGAGGTGCTCCAAAGGTGGGCTCTGTCACCTCAGGAGCTGTGCAGAACGGGTCCTATCCCACCACCACCACCACCACCACCAATCATGCCAGCTGTGGTAGGATAAATCCAAACCCCACTTCTCCCACCTCCTGCCCCATTTGATCAGAAAAGCACCTTTTTTGCATTAAGTCCTTGGCCTCGAAACAAGCCCATCAGCTCTGTTTCATACCATCACGTTCAATGTAGGCATTCACTGGGTGCCCACAGGCACTGAATGAGGCATCAGCCCTGCTCCTGTGTGATCTGTTCCAGTGCGTGGGCTGGACAGAAATGCTTGCATTAAATGGATACTTCATGGGATATGTTATTTTGCACAGCGCACCCTGGCAGAGGCAAAACAGGCCTAATATGTCACACCCAATGCAAACACGAGGTGATTCCAATCCAGCTGCCAATTGTAGCCATGCAACCATGGAGAATCTTGCAAGATGGAGCTCTCAGGCTGCAAACTAGGGTTTCATGAGGGTCAGGTTGAGCTTCGTGGCATAATGTCACCAGCCAGTTCTTTTCTGAAGACAAGCGTTTTTGTACAAACTCTGTGTTTGAGAAATGACTGAGAAGTTTTGGGGTGAGACGTGAGCATGTTATTTCTTCCCTCTGAAAATCACATTATCCCATGGAAGATATTATTTTGGACATGGAGGCCTGGGAATCGACTGCTGTTGGGGAGTGTCCCTCACCATCTGCTCGTACATCTGTCAAATCCACTCACAAACCCCTGCCCAGAATCCTTGTTCAGGAAACTGTAGGATAGATTAGCACTTATTTTTATTTTCCTACACTGCTATGATGTAGGACACAAGGGAAAATTCAGACGGAAGGGGGATTTTGTTAGGTTTGAGGCAGGTATTCGCATTTTAAACTCAAGCAGTTTACATCTCCAGGGGAGGCTGAGTTAGAGGGGAAGCCCTTGGCTACAGCACAGCTATGCGTCAGCTGTGGGAGCCTGTGGGAGCAGAGGGTGTGCTGTTCCTTCCTCCCCTTTTTAAAGACTTATCAAGGTTTTTTTATTATTATTTCAAATTAATATCTCCCTCCTGTAGTGTCTGATGAAAGCATTGGAGCTTTTGAATATTTTCATGAATATTTAATTTCTTGAGGTTTTTTAATATTCTTTTTCTGTTGGTTTCTTCTGCCTGAGTTTTAGATAACTTTTCTTTATTACATTTGTGCTCTCCTTTTTTTTTTTTTTTAACCATAGTACAATGAGAAAAGTGAAAGAAAATGATCTGCTGTTTGATTTTGCTCGTCGGGGCCCAAATCCTGCAATGAATCTTCCTTCATCCAGGCATCTGAAGAAATGCAAGTATGACACTGGTGTACCTTTCACTTGTCGTTCTCCAACAGTTTTCTATTAGCTATGTACATAAATACAGTTATGTACACACTGAGATGCATAAGATGCTCTATAATGTCAAGAAGACATCTAGATAATTATGACTGGATACATAGTATATGATTTGTGGGTTCTAGCGGCTGCTACTAAATTTGGAGGCAAATTTAAACTCTTTCAGCAGTTACCAGGAGTAAACAAAGGATGTGGAGTTTAGATCAGCTACATATTGTCTTTTGGAATGGTGGAGGAGTGCTTCTAGCCTTCACCATGAACTGTGCCAGGAGTCCAACATAAGCAGGTTCCTAATTCTTTTCCATTAAGTAGGATGGATTGGAAAACATACCTTCATTCCACCAGAGGTTCAGCCTATTCTCATAATTCTGATCCAGAGACAGTACAGTGCTGGGAGACTCCTTAAATCCCCCTGTCTCAAGACAGTAATGGTTGTGTCCAAAAACCTCCACGAGTAACTTCATCCCAAATTATTTGTGTTTAGGCTCACCTCACAGACCATCAGACATACAACGTAGGCTCCTAGCCCTGCTATAAGTCTTACTTAAGTCAGCATTTACATCAGGAGCTGCACTGATGTAAATGCTGAAGAACGTTTCCCTTGATAAGGTTTCAGTAACGATGCAAATTATTTCAATAATTTTATTGATGCTGTTTGTGGGGGAAGGAATACAGGCAGCTCCATGTTCGCCTCCCCCTTCTGGGGCCTTGGGTATCTGTATGGAATTCATTGGTCTTTGATGGACAACAAAGACTCTTTTGTTCTGTCAAAGAAGCAGAGACAATAATGCCCCAAAGAAGTCAGCACAGAGTTCCACTCACCCAACCAAAACCAAAAGAATAAAGTGTGCAGCAATGCAAATTATCTTTCTCAGAGAATTAACCCATTCTATCATCCCAACACCTCCACATTCCTACAGAAGCTGCCAGCATCTTTTCACTTTCATCTTATTTCTCTGCTTCAGGCTGTCAAACCCAATCACTGTCAGAATTGCTTATAATTAGGTATTGCCTCCTCTTTCCTCATGTCAGGAAATTGCAAAAGCCAACCAGTGCTCTTAAAACTACTGTCAGGTACCCAGAAGATCGATAACAGCATATCCTGCTCTGACATCCAGACTTGGTTGTTTGTTTGGGGTTTTTTTAATCAGTCGTATTGTTACAGTCCATGATAACTGTCAGCCTCAAAAGCATGTCACATTGTGCCTCAAGAGGCAAGGTTTCTCACTAAGCAAACCTAGTCTGCCCTAAGAAAATTGCCTGGATATGGTTAAATTTGATTTAAAAATCGATCCAGTTACACTGGTACAATGTAAATAAAATTTAACCTTAAATAGATTTGAATGCAGCTTCTAATGGTTTAATTCAAAACATTAGTAATGCCTAAGCTGCTTCACTTGCATTAAGAGTTGGCATTGGTGAAGGCAAATTGATTTTTATATGGATTTAATTATCAAAACTCAGGCAGATGTAGCCATACTTCAGAGTGAGGATGGGGCAGCAGAAGTCAGCACAGTTCCTTGAATGGTACATGACCAGGCCCTGCTCCACAGACCAGCCAAGTGCAAATGCTCAAAGGGAGAGGGGATGCTGCTCCCTCCTTCTCTTCTTCCCACTCTTTAGTAAGTCCATTAACAGCAACGTTTAACTTTTCCTGGAAGAACCATGCTTCAGCTAAAAGATGAGCAGAGAGTTTTGTGTTAAAATGACACAGAATAGCTTTGTAGGATAAAATGTCTTGGTTTCCCAGCCTGATGCCACAGGAATGAGTGCAAGTCAGTGGAAGCCAGATAATTCACAATTCTGAAAGGAAATACCTTTTAGGCAATGTGTAATCAGCCTGTGGAGCTCATTGCCACATGATGCTGTCACCGCCAAGCATTTAACAAAGAAATACCCTAACAATCCATACCAGTGGGATTTTGCCAAGCCCTCAAAATTTATCGTAGACCACCTTGTAGCTCTTGATCCATGTGAGGCTTTGCACCCCCATCACAGTGGAGGGGAAGGCTGTGACCATGCATTACATCGAAGCTGGTGTAATATTGTTTGGGGCATCTTGGAAAGCAAGGGCTGCTTTGATCCATAGACCAGTTGCAGTCTTCTTGTCACAGTAGTGTCTACACATGGGACCACTCTGCTCTTTAGAGCAGTCTTTTTGCCACCCAGATTAGAAGACCTGTTGAAATACACCGTGGTCCTCTTCCTGCATGTAAGCTGAGGCTCTCTTTCCATGTGGGCAACACAGGAGAGATGGTGTGTGCATGCACCACTCACCGTGATGCCTAGCACAGTGTCAGTTCATAGCTGGAGTGCAGAAACAGGCTTCACGAAGCCCTAACCTATAGAGCATCAGTGTGTGAAGCACCACTGGGAACAGGAATGGAGAAGCATATGTAGGATATGCAGACAACTGTAGTATTGGCAACTGAATAAGGAAACACCAAAAACTGGTTTGGAAGGTGTATAGACTCCCCCCATCTGCCTGCTCTGGAATGTCATGCATTCTCCCAGGGTCATCCAAAAGCCTTCAGAGGCTCTGGGCAGAGTGCCTGTGTGTGCAGTTCTGCACACCATCTGAAGTTATCCTTGCAGACTTCAGACCCAAGCTTCAAGACTTAAGTCAGCATTGCAGTTCCTTCCGACTCCTCTTCAACTGGCCTCTTTCACAGGCAACACTTCTTCCTTTCCTCATTTAAGTATGGATCTTTTGTCGTTTAAAATTTCCTGGAGTGCTTAGAAGCCTAGCTTGGCTCTAAGTATTCAGCAAGTTTCGTCTATAGTAGAAAAGAAATTGTCACATACCCTAGAATTTCCTGTAAACATCTACAAAGTTACTCTGTTTTTTATTTGGAGATGAAGCAGCATTTCCAAAAGACTTCTTTTTGAAAATATTTGGTTTTCTAGGTTTCCTATACTGCTGTAACAAGCATACCTGTCTGCAAACCCCATGTTATCCACTGCTGCTTTGCCTAGGTGGAAGGGCTATATCTAATCAATATGAGAAGACTGAAAGCCTGGGATCTGAAAAAATCAAATGGTATTCAATGACCTAATGAATGGGTAAGCCATGGTGATATTGCTGGTTGATACAAACAGAGGTTTAGTACCTAACCTGAATACCAGTGCCTGGTGGCAATGGGAGTCTAGCCAAGAACTCAGAGTGGGGTCGGGGAGGCTGAATTAGCTTTTCACTGTAATGGACCAATAGCTTAAAAAACGCTGCTGTGAGGCATCTTCTCTCCATGGCAAAGAAATCAGATACAGTTTCCTAGAAATTTTTGAGACGCTACATGCCAGAAAGTGTAAGGTCTCATGGCAGCTGTTTTAAAGATTAACGTAAACAGCTTCCCCCTCACTCAGTCTGTAGATGGCAAGTCCCTTCTATCATGTCACTGTGTTGTGAGAACTTTACTGCATAATTCAAAATTACAAATATTTACAAAATTACAAAATATTAGTCAAAAGCTCATTTTTACCCTGTTCCCTACTTCGATGGGAGCCCTGCTGTTCCTTCCAGACGGTAAGTTGGCCTCTTGCCCAGACCATATATCTCTTATGACAGGCTCCTTAAGGACCAAATCTAAATGGAAGCCAAAAGAAATATGTCTTACTAAGTGACACAGAGGTAACTTTCTGAGTCTGATTCTGAGTCCATTTTAACTGATTTTGCACAGATACAACTGTGCTGGCTTTAACTGCATTAATCCAGATTTGTACTGATGCAAGCAGAGAGCCCCAGTGCCTTTGACATTGATACAAAAACAAAGTTCAAAAAATGCTGAAGTTGCAGCCAGTGACCTAGGCAGTATTTTAACAATTGCATTCACATCTGGCCTCTGGAAGATTTCTCAGTTGTTTGTCTGCCTTGTTGTTAGTAGAGCCAAATTGCTGTGTTACTTTAGATAAGGAGGAACATTCATGATTTCCTGCAGCTCATTGCAGCTAAGAAAGTAGCACCAACAACTGATACAAAACCTGCTGCCCAAAATGGCCTTGACCAGTTTTGTGCCAGGCTTTCAGGGCCAGGTTGCCCTTGCCCCTGACACAGGTACCACAGGAACTGCAAACCTGTTCTGGAGGTCTGAGAAGGGTAGGGAATGTCTTAGATGGATGTTGCTGTAGGTGGGAGCATGTAGTACCATCCCAGCTTCTTCTCTCTCCTGTGCCTCTGCCAGAGCTTGTTTAGACCCAATGCAGTTCATTGTTTCTCTCTACCAATTGCCCCAGTGATACTTGGTAAAGAGGACACCAGAGTAAGCATTCAGCCCCCATGTGGATTTCCAGGACTTCTGAAGTCTGAGCTGCTCCAGTGCAGCATCTCAGGTTGGATTCACAGAGAAAATATTCACACAACACATCTGTTCTTTTGGGGTTTTGGCACTTCTTTATGCTGTTCATAAAGTGAATTCTTCTTGGATCTCACAAGAACACTCTGCCTTCTCAAATACTCTCACCCTTAGGAGTGGACTTTACTCCTACCTGATCTCAAGCATGTTTGCTCAGGGAGACTTTGCACTGTAGCAACCTCCACCTTTAGCCACTAGAGATAATGTGATCTGCGATTTGCATGAGATTGGGTTCACCAGTGGGCACAGTATGTCTCTCATTCTTGTTGCTGTTGGGATGAATGGTCCTGGAACCTGCTGCAGAAGCCTCAGTGGAACCACGGTGCCATTGCCAAGCAAAATCTTGCCAAAATTGGTGTTGCAATGGAATTGAGGAAGTCTCAATGGTGACCGATGTTCCCTTGAGGGGCACAAAATGGCACATGTGCAAAGAAGCTAAATTCCATGCTCTTACACCAGCATGACAGAAAAGGTGTGGGCATGTCAGTCTGTTTTCACTTCCTGAGCATGCCCCATGGCTTGTTTGGGGAATAAGTCTTCCCTTATCTCTGTTGTCCTTTTTCTGTCCCCCACCAAGCTTGCAGAAGTGTGGGTCCCATTCTTGTTTTAGGAATTCACCTCAAATGCAGTCCTTTTCTGTCATGAGGAGAGAGTGCAATTTAGCTGGTCTGTAACTGTCTGTTTCCATTCATTCCTGAGGTTTTCCAGCTGCCCACGAAAACAATGCACTGATACACTCTGTGCGAACTTGAACTACGTCCAAAACAAAGGGTTAGGTGGGGCCAGGAGATTCAGGGAGTGTTCTTTGTCCTGGAAAATGGAGCCAATACTGGCACAACACAGTCAGAAAGACAATGGCAGAGCAGCAGTCTGCGGATTCCCCAGCTCACACATGGTCCACATGCCAGACTTGGGGGTCAAACATCCAGCTCCTCATTGGGAAAGTGTCAGGAGTACCAAACTCCAGCATCTAAGCGCCAGGAGAAAAAACAAACTGAATTCCAAGGAAGGCTGATACTGCACTTTCATGGATATAAAGTAGACAGATTTAATCAGAAATGGAGCAATGTTTAGTTGTTTTTTTTTTTTCTTTTGAACTCTCTCACGCTTCTTTTATCTTCCTTCTTTTTCATGGAGAGGCATAAAGTGAGTAATAAAAACGCTAACAGCACATCTTCTTGATTTATACCACCAGCAGATCTCAGGGAGAACTCCCTGTTGAGTTTGAGGGAACAACCTGATTAAAAATTGATGCCACAATATGGCCTGTCTTAGCAACAACGCTCACAAGTGAAATTCATCTAAGATATAAACCGTGACATTTAAAATGCCTGTTGGGTGAAACGACAAAAAAAATAATAATAATTGGAGTGTGCAGCTCTGGGGAATAAAGGCAATTGCTGTGTCACTTTATGGAATGCTCTGTGTGAATCACTGAAGCTATTAAGTTTTTTGCTGCCTTTTTCCTGGCCTCCAGAGGTTAACTTCTTCCCAGAGCCATGCATTGGGGTAGGAAATAAAAACCGTGTTCGTGTGCCACAGAGCTGTGTCTGGTCTGGGTACATGGGTGATCGGGATTCTGTGGTGTTTGCTGGAGAGACTCACTGGAGGGAATAATAAGGGGGGGTTTAAAAGAAGAATATTCTTCCTGCCAGAAGTGATCTTTTAACCAGGCCTTTGCTTATTTGTTGGGGGAGATTACTCACAGGGTCACCTGGCAAAAATGACTTGAAGTTATGAAAGAAAGGGCCTACTGCCAACTATTTAAGAGAAAGAGAGAGAGAAATGGAGAAGAAACAGGAGAAAGAGCAGTGAGCTGGCTGCAGGGAACAGGACATTTTGTGATTCAGAGGAGAAGCCAGGAGCCAAAGCTGTAAATGGCGAGAGAGGACTATAGGCTCCTTAGAAGGGTCAGTGCTATAGTCTGGTGACATTTGAGCATAACTTGAAAGCTGAGGCAAAGAAAGAAGGCACAGGCACCTATGCATGCCTTATGGAGCCCTTATAGCAGAGATGAACTCTAATTAGAGGTAAGCATAAAGCATTGGAGTGACCTGGGGCTCAGCACTGCTTCTAGAGGTGTAGCGCAGCTGGTCTTCCATGAGATGGGATGATCCACTTCCAGAGAGGGGCAAAGAGCCTGTGCCACAAAACCAAGACCAGGAGAACTATCTGAGTCACTCACTGGTTGTTAGTAGTTCACTGCACCCAAAGATGTGATTTGAGGCCGATGAAAGGGAGGGTATTTCTGAGATACCCCCCATAAATCTTTGCCTGGGCTGTTGTCACACCAGTGGAGACCTTCTAAGGCTGAGGCAGGGAGAGCTCCCAGAGAATTTGGCCTTGAGCATGCCAACAGGCAAAGCTGTTGGAAGGCAGCAGTGATGCACCCACTGAGATCCAAGGACAATGAAAATATACAGACCCAGCACAGTTCCCTGCAGCTTACACCATTTTGACAGAACATCTGCTCTCCCAGAAGAAAATCCCTCCCCTAGTCTAAGCAGATACAGTTCCCCCTCAAAGTGCAATAGGAGCTGCTGCATCTGCTTACACCATGGCCAGGCTTCAGTCCCAGGAGAATGAGGCCTTAGCTAAACCAGACTGAACTGCCTGCTTTATCTTACAGTCTCCTGTGAATAACTTTTCTTGTTACACCTCTTTACACAAGCGCCAAACCCCAAGCAGGCAGGAAAGCCATCCAAAATGCAGAAGAATTACGACAGAGGCTCAAACATCATGGGGTTTTGGAAAAGTTATTCATTTGGTAAAAGAGTAAATGTGCAAATCAAACGCTCTGGCAGTGTTTGTGTGATGATAATCATGCTGATTAAGTGTTTGAGCCTCAGGACATACCGAGAACGGCACTAGGACCTACAAAATAACCACCCCATGCTTTTGGAACACAGCTGCAGGCTCTTCCTGTTCTGCTCTGTTCATCTGTTCATCTCCTCTCACAGATCTATTCGGTTTGGAGGCAATTGCTCAAAATATGCATTACTTATGGTCATACAGATAAATACAAAGGGGACCAGGAGTTGTGCTATTAACCCTTCAGATCACCCTTAGGCATAGTCATGCAACGAGGAAGTAAAACATACAGAGCCCAGCTTTGCCAGCAACTCACTTTGCCAAAGCTAAATCAGTTACATTAGTGAAAGTTACTAACCTTAGGGAATATACTTTTCCTCTCTCCTCTCTAAATCTATGATCTCCATTACCACTTGATAATGAGAAAGGTGCTTGTTCTCCTGATTTCTGCATTCATGAAGGAAAGGAGAAGCCGATCATTTTCATCTAATCAGCACTCTGCAAGGGTGTTAGTAAACACCTGATGTTTAACGTATGGAGATGGATTCTCAGTGAGTTACAACAGCACAGAAGTGGCAGGGAGAAAGATTCAGGATGGAAGAAATTCTACTTACCTTGGTCAGCTGCTTTGGGACATTTTCTCCCCTGTTTCCTCAAGAATGAATTTCACAACCAAACCACTGAAAAGACAGAAACAATAGCAGAGGCACTGCTGAAATATGCAGTCTTGAAGCTCTTGAACAGGAATGGTAACGTGGGGAATGATTTTTAGCCATACAGAACACTTACATGCTGTTGGCCAGCTGTTTGGCTGCAGTACATCAGTGTAGTCAGGCTATACAAACTTGCTTAAACTACCTGGGTTGCTTGATAAGCCGGTTCTGCACCAGACCTCTAGGACAGGCTGCAGTAGCCAACACAAAGCTTTGAGCCGGCCTCAATTCACACTAATTGGCACTGACTGCCCTCAACACTGGGAAATCACACTTCTCAGCAGAGCTTCCCTGTCATTACTGCACCAAGCAGAAGTCAATAGCAGAACATTGAGACTGACATCTCCTGACTCTGTCTGGGGTCTTTTCCACACAAGCTAAAGTGCTCAGCTGCTTCTTTCAACAGGCAATTTGGACCCAACTATTGTTCTTCCTATTGTTATCCTTTCAGGGAGGTACTGGGGAATGAACAAGGAATCAGTGCAAACTTTAAAAATCTGTAACCTATACTCTCCCCTGTAGCTTCTGTCATCTTGACAGCAAGTTTGTGCTAAAAAACAAATGCCAATTTGAAAGAAAAAGTTAAAAAAATACCTCAAGAAGTGGAACAAAGGAAACTCTGTCTGGTATTTCATTCCAGCCAAAAACGTCTTTAATAGCAAACTATTAGACAAATCCCAGGCCTAGTGGGGTGTTACAGAGGTTTTGAATTCCTACCAGAAAATTTTTTTTTTGTCTCCAAACCTATATTGTCTAAATGTAGATGAAAAGAAGTATCATTCAGTGTAATCATAAGGTTTTGCAGTGTCATGGAAGTCCCTGTTTCTGACAGCTTGTGTGGTCCTTAACTGTCAAGGGAGCTGGCTATTAAAAACCACAGAATCCATAGAATTGGTTGGAAGAGACCTTTACTGGTCATCTGGTCCACCCCCTCTGCAGGATCAGGGACATCTTTAACTCAATCAGGTTGCTCTGAGTCCCATCCAACCTAACCGTGAGGGTTTCCAGGGATGGGCCTCCCCTACCTCCCTGGGCAATCCATTCTAGTGTTTCACCACCACCACTGCAAAAAATTTCTTATATCTAGTCTAAATCTATACTTCCTTAGTTTAAAGCCATTACTCCTTGTCCTGTGACAACAGGTCTTGCTAAAAGTCTGTTTTCATGTTTTCAGGAGCCCCTTCAGGTACTGGAAGGCTGCTATAACATCTCCCCAGAGCCTTCTCTTCTCCAGGCTGAACAACGCCAAGTCTCTCAGCCTGTCCGCATAGCAGAGGTGCCTCAGACCTCTGATCATTTTCATGGTCTCCTCTGGACCCAGTCCAGTAGATAAGTGTCCTTCCTGTGCTCAGGGCTCCAGAACTGAATGCATCACTCCAGCTGAGGTCTCAACACAGCAGAATAGAGGGGCAGAATCACCTCCCTTGACCTGCTGGACACGCTTCTTTTGATGCAGCCTAGGATACAGCTGGTTGTTTATTAATAAGCTATAGAAAAATATCTCTGAAACCTTTCAAATGCAGATTGTCATCTGAACTGAAATGATACATTCAAGAAGTAAAAATGGTCTTTGCCTGCTTTTATTCCTCTCTCTTTAAAAGGTAGGTGACAAATGGATCTGGCCCCAGATGTCAGTGAAAAAAAAAAGCTCTATTATTTTCAGGAAAATAATTTCAAAGGGCAAGTCAATAATAGCAGGATGCACACAAAATAAAGCCTTTGGAATCCTGCTATTATTATTATTATTATTGTAGGTTCAGATGACTCAAATGTTATTATTTTCTTCTTGCATTACCAGCCAAGAAAACCAATGGCAACCACATAAAGCTCTGCAAATCTCAGCAGTTTTGATTCCCACTTACATTACCGGAGCAGCTGTTGCACTCACATAGTTCAGGAGGTCAGCTCTGCATGTGGACTAGACCATACTGTGCTTTGTCTTCTTGAAAAGTTTAGCTTGATTTAAGAGCAGGATTCATGTACAGCCTACTCTGTAGAAGTAAAACTAAGCTTATAGTGTTAGGTGTGTTAGTGTGTCAAAAAGAGTTCTGTTATGTTCTAGTACCTTATGGCGTAAGTAGCACATAGTAATGGGTAATGTACAGGTGAGAGGCTTGTTTTGGTGGTAGGTACCTTCAGTAAGGCATGCAAGGAAAAGTTCCATTCCATGGATACTCTTGCTGTTACTCTCTTTAAGCTGTTGATTGCAAACAGCACAAAAAATGCAAGGGGAAAGTCAGCTTAAACCACAGAGTCTTGCCCATCTATGAGTCAGGATCATTCACCCGCCTTCCCACCACCATCATCATGGGCAGCAATGTCAAAGCTTAAAAGTACCTCTCCCAAAACATGAATAAACCTGTGCTGACCATGAGAGCGTTGGTTTGCCTGGCATGGTGTTTGAGGGGAAGGAGTTGCACAGCTCTCTTACCCCATCACAAATGATGAGCAACACTGGTGACCACCAAGAACTAGTCACATGAGAAAACAGTTTTGTTTATATCAGCCATAACAAACCAAGTGGCAGCATTCCAAAACTGTTGCCATGAGTTTAAAAAAAAAAAAAAAAAAAAATCACAGTTTTCCCATGAAAAGCAGGATCTGATCCCACACCATCCCAGATATTGGAGTATCCTTGCAGGAGCCCATAGAACCATTCTGACTGAGAGGAAGCATTCAGTACATTTTGGACTGTGTGAGTGCAGGTGTGAATGCCTACACAGAATGCAGATTTACCGCAATCCACTAGAGACCATCATATTTAAAGAAGGAATTTACATTAGCAATTTCTGTATGGTTTCGTGTTTGCTTCATGCACAATTTGACTGAATACACCAGTACATTCCTCCAAATGTTAACATGCTTAAACTGGAACAGCTTGACTTGATTGCAAACTGACTTATGCCGAACAGAATAAAGATGGCCATCTGCAAAACATATTGCACCTGTTTGCTCTTTCTTCAATGTTTCTGTTACTTTTGGAACAAGAGGACACCAAGCTACATGAGTCCCAACCACTAGAGGCTGTTCTAAATGAATTTAACCTCTCCAATAAACCAGGTGATTTAAAATTAAAACCCAAAGCAAATCACCTTCTGCAGTGCTGAAGATGCTGACCACATCAGGCAAATATAATCTGATCCAAGGACTTGTTAGCTATATCAGATTTGATCCTGGACAAAAGTTTGAGCCCATGTATAGTAAAAATTTCAAAGTCAAGTCTGTTTTCATGCAAGTTAGTTTTTCCTTAACTTTAATACAACAGAAAGCTAAACCCAAATCAGGTGAAGCCAGCATATGTCAGTGCTTCCAAACTGCTAAGGCATGTCCCCTCTACGTTTCCACCCTGCCGTTGTTTAGGTTTAACAGTGACCACAGCTCTCTACCTTGTGCCATAAGTCAGGGATGTTCTTTGAAGGTGATAATTTCCTTTCTGCCATAAGTCAAAGAGGTCACTGTCGAGCAAGACTTTCTGCTTAAAGACCTAATAAAACAGCTCTAGCAGACACCAAAGGGTGAATTAATTTTTACCAAGCCCAGAGAGGTATCTCTGGAGGAAGAGAGAAGAAAGCAGAGGAAAGTATTAGCATCAGGCAGTCTCAGTAGCAGGAGGATGCCTCTTGAAATCCCCAGGGAAGGGAAGTGACCCTCCAGCCCATTACCCTGTGTAAGCAGTTAGCAGAGACTAATTTGAGCTATGACAATGTCAAGCATGCCAACAGTGGATCAGTAGGTAGATTCCCCCTTTACCTACATGTACTGGGTAACACAGCAATGTGAAAGTATTGCAGTTGCTCAGGTGTCTTCTAAGGATTCATTTGAAAGAGATATTCCATCAAATTCCCACATTATCCAGCTGCAGCAAAAAGATATTCGTGTATGCAGGCATTCTGGCAGGAGCTGTTTGCTTTGGGGCCAGATGTAATTCAAAGTTATTCTGAATATTACACTGCAGCGGCCTGGCCAAGACCAGTAATGCTGATTATTAGGGCTTTCCTGGTTTTCCAGATGGAGCTGATTTCATTTAGTTCTCTCTCTTGTAATTAATAACTTGCCCCTTTTGTTCATTTGATGAATTTTTGTTTTAACCCTAGCATTTTGTAGAACGGTTTCCAAATTTCCTTAATCCATTGCTTACCTCCTTGCTGCACGTAGCAAGAATCATTCAGCCATTCAGTTTAATGATGTACAGCTCAAATCTCTGCTGCACAATCTCACAGCCACTTCACATCGAGCTGGCATTTTTGTCATTTATATTTTATATGCTATAAACTCACAAATCATAGCATTTCATACTAGAGCCATGTCAATAATATTTAAAAAAAAAAACACCAAACAAACAACTAACCATAGCAAACATATGGGATCTGTACATTCTGTCCTTTAAACAAGTGCAGATTTAGCAATGAGGGGGAGGGAAAAAGGAAGAGAAGGAGAGCCACATTCCCCCACTGCCAACGCAATGCATGTTACTGCAGCATCAGTGTTTGGATTAGGCCCACAGCCACCCTACTTAAGTTTCAAATCAAGAAAAAAATAGATGGAATTCAATTCCCTGCTGCCAATTTTTAGTGATGTAATGCATGCAGAGGTTTGGGTTTTTTTAAATATGAGACTTAGCTCTTTACATTGAGAGAATGTTCATAAATGGGATATCAGATATTAATAAATGTGAGTATTTAGTCTGCAGGCATATTACAGACGTGTAGAATGTGTGATAGGTAGCTAAACTATAGCTGGGTACAAACAGGGTTCCATGCAACAGCATGGATTAACCAAACTGCCTTTTTTTTGTGCTTTTAATTTCTAGTATGCAACAGAGTTCAGTTGAGGACTGGGGCTCCTAAGTACTTCCACAATTTAAATAACAAATATTAGTCTGTTATAATATGCAAACAAGTGATGAGTTTGAAGTATATAGATGAAGTGGGCTTGCACTTGGTAGTTGTGTACTGGAGTCAGCCTGTACATCTGTGTGTACATATTCCATGAAGGAATGGGGGGGGGGGGGGCAGGAATGTCAGTGGTTCGTTCTATGGGCTGGTCTGCTAGGAGGGAGGTTGAACCACCAAGACTGGAAGCCATCCAGCAGAATATCTGTGCTATCACAAGTCTGACCCTAATATCAGTAGGGCGGTCATCTCCCAGGCTCTGTGCACCAAGTGCTGAGAAGCCCAGGTGTGTGGATTTCTGGGCTGACACTGCTGTTGTCAGAGGAAATTGGGTGAATGAGCCATCCTTTAGTATCTTTTCTTTTGTTCTCCAACTACTTAGAGCATCTGGGATTCCAGTTAGTGTATATATTAAAGCTTTTGTTTCTTTATCCCGCATGCTGCATTGTGACATTGAATGTGATTCAAATGACTGAAAAATCCTCCTTTAAAGCTAGTCACAATTCAATGCCTGTCTTTCTTTAGGACCATATTTGATTTTTTTTTAAAAGATTAATGGCCAGAAGGTCACAACAGAGAGAAAAGCATGAATATTAACTTCTAACAGAGTGCATTGAACTCAGGAGCAGATTAGAGCCTTCATGAAGCAGGAGCAACGCTAATCCTGGAAGGACTCCTAAAATCTTTCATAAGCTGCATTTAATTAAAAGAAAATGAAATACGCAAGAGTTGATGCATGAGTTGTACATTTGTGCATCCCACTCAATGAATGAATCATTTCCCTGCCTTCTCCTCTGACACAGGAATACCTTGCAATCCATTATGATGGTTAAATATTTTTTTGGCTCCAATGGACCATATGTCACCACAAGCCAGCTAGGATACAACCATTGCAGGCCGGAGCTGGTCTGCTGTGCTTCTGCAATGATCTGGGTAGAGGACAACATCCAGATGCCAGGCTGTCTCCAAAAGGGCATAATTGCTTGTATCACCCCTAAGGCAAACATCACCTAAATTATTGTTAAATTCACCATTCTTTTTGTATTTCCATGTACCCCATTGCACATATAGAATCATAGAATGGTTTAGTTTGGAAAGAACCTTAAATATCATCCAGTTCCAACCTTCCTGCCAAGGCAGGAACACCTTCCACTGGATCAAGTTTTTCAAAACCTCACCTAACCTGGCCCAGAACACCTCCAGGGATCCATAACTTCTCTGGACAACCTGTGCCAGTGTCTCACCACCCTCAGTGTGTTGCATTTCTTCCCAATATCTAATCTACATCTACCCTCTTTCAGTTTAAATCCATTACCCCTCATCCTGTCACTACTATAATCCCAGATAAAGAGCCCCTCCCCAGCTTTCCTGTAGCCCCCCCTTTTAAGTACTAGGTTACTTACTATAAGGTCTCCCTGAAGTCTTCTCTTTTCTAGGCTGGACAACCCCAACTCTCTCTGTTTTTCCTCATAGAAGTGTTCCATCCCTCTGGCCATCCTATGACATAGATGCATCTAAGGCAAATCCCAACTGATGCAACTCTCGCAATGGTACAACCTGAACGAACAGCACGTGTCCTTCTCACACGGGTATAGACCCAGTTGTCACCAAATGCCCCAATCCTCTGACTGGTAAAGAGCCACAGAGAGCCAAGAAGCTCAAGTGGAAACATGAGGCAGAGGAGTTTAAATTGATAAATGACAATTAGATCCAGTATCAGAGCAGGATGCAGATCCCTGCTCCCAGTCGCTCTGCACAGGGCAGGATCCCATTGCAGATGTACAAACCCAAGCAGCCCTGAAGGCACGCACGCCTTGTGCTCCAGTGTGCTGGGGACCTGTCAGCCTCACTCATGTCCCTTCAAAGGGCTGAGGACAGTGGTTAGATCAGCAGCCTTCCCAATGGATTAACGCAGAGCGTTGTAGTTCTGCCGGCACCATGCCCGTGCCTGTCAGGATGTATCAGACAGCTAAGCTTTAACAGCTAATGGGATAACGGAGAGTAAAGAATAAAATGACCCCTCTATGAAATAGTCAGAAACACTCTTATCTAATACTGGGTTATGACTTTATGGAAAGGAGGCCACCTGACTTCTGGGCACTGACTGCCAAGGGAAGCACCCAGGCTGTAGTGGATGGTCTATAGCTGAACAAGCTGTTCCCATCCTGGCTGCCAAGAACCAAATGGAGTTTTGGGGCACCCAAACAATTGGGATGAACTGAGAGCATCAAAAGGCCAGAAGGATAGGAAGAAGGCTGTGCAGAAAGTGTCAATACCGTGGCTGCATTCTTCACTGCCACCTCCTTAAAATGTCATTGCTGGCCTAGGAGCTCATGAATCAGGAGAAAAGAGAAGATTGCTCAGATTTTGTGCCTTCATGGAATCTTTTTTTTTAATATATTTTAATGTGTATTGATCTAAGGTCAATTCAGGGTGAATAATTTCTATCACCTTTGCATCAGAATCAGCACGTTGTGCTCAGACCCTGTGAGTCGGTCAGATTCTGACATGATCCTCACTTGTGTCCTCCCGTGGCACGAGCAGACCCTCTGACAGCTGCGCTCCTGCACTCACAAAGCACACGTGCAGCAACGTGACCCCCTCCAGGCATGAGGAGTCAGCCAAGTCCATCGTGTGGTGGCCCTGGACAGGGCAGAGTGAAAACATCTTAGGCCATAAGCACACCAGGGAGCATGTTCCCAGGTCTGCTTGTCACCACCAGTTCTGGCCCATCCACCCTCATGTCCTCCTTATAAATCACTGCAGAATAAAAATAGCATATTCATAGAATGTAAATTAAGCTTTGCGAGGTTCCAAGTCCGTTCCCTCTTGACTTTATGCAAGTAATGGGCAAAAGAGAGCCAAAAATCTGGTGTTTAACGATTTATTCCACAAGTCAGTGAGTGGGAAGGGGGACGACGCCTGGTCTCAGGCCACTGCTGGTAGGACGAAAGCTCAGCTAGAAGTAGTTGATGACTCTTCTGATGGACTGGATGCTCGCACTGCGTGCCTGCCATGCATTGAAGCTGTTGAACTCACCCCGCTCCACCACATACATACGACCCCGGTAGTTGGGCTCCTCATACAGCACCCACCTGAGCAGAAAGGGAGGGTTAGTTGAGTCATAACAACGTGGTCAGGCGAGGTGGCCTTGTGCCCATGCTGAGTGGCTGCATTTAGGCACTGCAGTAGTGTGAAATACCAGGGTCTGATGGCCACTCCACAGTCATGGTCCCATCCTGCCCACAGAAATAGCCTTTGTGGAGTTAACTGCTGGCACATCCCCTGTTTCCAGCATAGCCTGGCAATTATCCACTGCCAGATTGGACCTCGACTTTAGAAGAAGTTGGTTTGGGTTATACCAGTGATAAAGCCCAAGGCCAGGGACTCTCTTCTTCACAGGAATGGATCTCTGAGCTTCACCATGTGCAGGAGGAGCAATTTAATAGCATTTGATAGTGCTGAAGAAGGACATGAATCCCCTCATCCCCTGGATAAACTCATTTTGGGCTGCAGGGAGAAATGTGCAATGCTTGAAAGATGTTTTACATCTTTGAATTGACTCATTAGCTATGATAGGAACCATATTTAATAATTTCTTTCTTTGCTAGTAATTCACAATGGCCTGTCTTTGATGCTTTCCATTAGAGAGCAGGACTGGGCTTGGTTATCTTCACTTTATGTCTTGAGTCAAATGGATACAGCACTGAACAGCCATGGTGACTTTGCCGTGTTTGGCTTCTTCAACCTAGCTTGGCTATGATTTTTTAGCATGTCTTTCTCCATTAGAAGATCTTGAATAAGGAGAAATTCTGATAGTGAAGAGGGGCACATTTTGCTGCTCTTCTCTCCCTTTATTTCTTTAATACACACTGGGACTTGATTTTAACGTGTCCACAACTGTCACCTCTTTTCTCTGTTTATACCTCCTATGTTTTCTAATCAAGTTTTGCCATTACTTTGATAATTTTGCAGTCAGGTTTCCACCCCATCATTGCTGAATTGCTCATCTCTGCCTTGTTCTTTTCTTTGCAACTTTTAAAAGGATTTTAGAAGGTTTTCTGCTGCTTGTCCCATTTAGCAATGACAACAGAGCACAAATACAACCCTCTGTATCATTTGATTTCTGTGCTCGCTCTCTCTTGCTGTGACATCTGGGTTTGGGACCTACTGTATGTGGGATTTCCAGGGAGAAACTCCCTTAAGTACTGGATAGGTCAAAGACTGCTGGGTTTCCAGAGTCAGACAACAGCTGGTGAATTCAGATCAATCTGACACAGAGCAAAAAGCTGGAGTCCTAGGAAAAATAAGTTATTTATAAAAACATGCACCTACAGGCATTATTACAAAAAGAAAATAGAAGGTTAAGGTATTTAGTCAAGCCACCTTAGAGATTCCTTGACATATTTGAACTTATTTTGTGTTTCTGAGAGGTCACCAGGTAGGATTGTTGTGGGTTACCTCTCCTATCTGCCTGTGCACAGATATGACTGGCAGGTTGAGCTCTTGCCTGCCTGGTGCCCCTCTCCACCCCACTGCCTGGGTTTGTATGACTATGTTTTGCAGCATCGCTGCATTGCACTCAGCCAAAAAGTTTGGATACCAAGCATTTTCTGCAAACAAACAAGTTCATTCTCTGGCACTTTTTGCAGCCAGTTTGTATCTGAACCAGACTTACAAAGTTGTCCTCAGACTCTTCCTTTGAAGTTCACCTTGCAGCTCATGGAGAAAGCTGCCTGCTGCTCGTGTGAGTGTAATGGAAAGTTGTCCTGACGCCTTGTCCCTCCCATCACATACCTGATGTCCACTGTCAAAAAACATGCTCAGCTCCTCAGCTTAATAAAGAACAATTTATAGAATTATCCTCCTCCCCTAGATACACCTTGTTGATAATGCACACATGGCTTGTTTCCTTTTCTACCCCATTCCTTCAGCTCAAATGCATCTCAAATGCATCATCAAATGCATCAGGGAGGTTATTCTCCCTCTGTACTCAGCACTGGTGAGACCGCTCCTTGAATCCTGTGTTCAGTTCGGGGCCTCTCACCACAAGAAGGATGTTGAGGCTCTGGAGAGAGAGTCCAGAGAAAAGCAACAAAGCTGGTGAAGGGGCTGGAGAACAGGCCTTATGAGGAACGGCTGAGAGAGTTGGGGTTGTTTAGCCTGCAGAAGAGGAGGCTGAGGGGAGACCTCATTGCTCTCTACAAGTACCTGAAAGGAGGTTGTAGAGAGGAGGGAGCTGGCCTCTTCTCCCAAGTGACAGGGGACAGGACGAGAGGGAATAGACTCAAGTTCCACCAGGGAAAATTTAGACTAGAGATTAGGAGGAAGTTTTTCACGGAAAGGGTCATTTGGCACTGTTAGAGGCTGCCCAGGGAAGTGGTTGATTCACCTTCCCTGGAGGTGTTTAAGGCACGGGTAGATGAGGTCCTTAGGGACATGGTTTAGGGTTTGATAGGAATGGTTGGATTAGATGATCCGGTGAGTCTCTTCCAACCTGATGATTCTATGATTTGATTATCTCTCTTTATTTTTGAAGGATCATGAGCCTCTTTCTCCATCAGTTCACTATCCCTCTCTTAAGCCCTCCTGTAAAGAGTTCCTGATCCTTTTTTTCTGCACCTTCCAATCACTCCCTCCTGTTGAGAATATCTAATGCTATTGAAATACCGAATGATGGTAGGACATGGGTGTTCACAGGGTGTTGCTGACCCACCAGCTCATGGTGGTTCCTCCAGCTCTGCTCTACTCTAGGGTATCTTTCAACAACTGGTGGAACCTGGGAAGGGGGTAAAGCTCATAGTGACTTTTTCCCAAGAACTCTGCATTTCTCTGCAGACACGTGGTTGATGCGTCTGCACAGTCACGTGGAGGGAATGGGACAGGCACTGGGGCTGATGGAAGTAGATTGCACGACCTGATGAGGTGTTACATACCCACCAGCTTGTCCCTCTGCTTGAAAAAAAGAAGAATAAAAGGAGTAGCAGAAAGGACTGTATTGGCAGTGCAAGGTGATGAGTGAAGACTTGTATGGCTTACTTAGCTGTTCCTTTATTGCCTAAAATTTACGTTCTCTGAGACCATAAGTGAGAGAGGAAATAAACGTCTGTCAGGAGCCCAGAAAACAGGAAAAAAAAGATGATCTGTCCTCAAGCCCAGCATGGGAGAGCTGATCCAGGCACATAGCACACAGCCCTCAAACACCTTGGTGCTGTATTTCATTAGCACATAAACCCAGAGGACACAGGAATAAAACTCACATGGAACCAGCTCAAGCCAAAACTGGCTGCTCACACTGAAAATCTAGCAGGGGAGCACTGCAACTTCAGCCTGAACCAAGTGAGATGCCTTCAGTAGGGCTCAAGGTCACTTACTCACCACACAGGACTCAAGCAGTGCCATGAGCAGCTACTGCCTCTGCTGAAATACGCAATATTTGGGTACCTGTTCTGGTTGATATTTCACAGCCTGACTGCAGAACATCTACCAAATGCTCATAAATGCTTCAGCAGAATAAATGGTTGGTCTGATTCCTTCAAGTTACATCACTATAGCTTAGAAAAGTCCTTTTGGGGGTATTTTCTCCTGGACTGTAAAACAGATACAGCTTTCTAAAGTTTCTAAGCAATCCTCTGTGAAGCGGCTGAAGCACAAAGGGGGACAAGAGGTGCATGTCTTCATCTAAAACCAGATGATACCATCTGTGATACTGGAGCTGGCTCTGGCCGTGGGATGGGCAGAGCCTCTTGTCACACAAACTGCAACAGCTTCCGAGGAGGCGGTAACATCTCAAAACTGTTCCAAAATAGCAAGCTCATTTCCAGCATGGCTTTAACAGTTTATCAGCAGCCCTTCTGGCTGTGTGCGGTAGCAGTCACCAACTCTGAAAGGGCAGCGGGGAAGGTGCTGGACACCCTCAGCTCCACTGAGAAACCAGATGGATGTTGCATTGAGGGAATTAAGAGGGAAAATTGCAGAGCAAAACTTCAAAACTTCAGCGCTACTGGGAGCAGGCAGAGAATTTGGGGAACCCTGCTTTTCAGCAAGCACAGGGTAAATCAGACCCACTTTCAGCTTCAGGATGTGCTGTAGACAGCCTGTGAGTGAAACTCCCCTCATTTCCAGTGACCTGATCTCTTCCACTCTCCAGATGCTCAAGGACAGGGCTGTTAGCCTGCCAGGTTGAGCCCAGTACCAGCTACAGAAGCTCTGGGGTCACCCAGGCTTATACAGTCTATCTGAAGGAGAAAAGTGACGTCTTTCTCCTCCATGGTCTCACCTCTCTGCCAGCAGATCCCTCTGCATCATCCTGCCTTTTAATGGCCTTTACAAACCCTTGCCTGTGCTTTCAATCACCATCTTCCCGGGATCTGAATATAACTCTGCAAAACTCAACACATTTCCTTACCGCACTCTGCTCGGTATTTTATTTTTCCTAATTTTGATCACTGCTCAAAGTCTTTAAGAAACCATGTAATATTAACACAAATAGTCTAGGCTCCCATGCGAAGGGAAGCATGCTTTGCACCCCTTATATATTTTTCAGGGAAGGGGGAATATCAATGTGAAAAATTTAAGTGCTTGAAAGTTTCTGGGCAGCATCCCAAATTCTCAAGCTCCAGGCTCTGCTACAGGGACACATGTGGTAAATAATTGGCCTTAAAGCTCTTGTCAGAGTACTCACAGGCTCTGTCTTGGCTTTATGGTGCTGGTACTCAAATGCCTTTTGGTTCAATGCTCCTTGCACTAAGGGGGCCCCTGGTGGGCTCCAGCCATTTCTTCCCATTAGGAGCTGGCAGCTCTGCTCCTTTGTGTTAATGAATCATCACTGCCTGATCATAAGTCTGGTTTTTTTGAAGAGGCGAGGTCTCAGTTCAATCAGAAAGGGTCCTTCAGGACACTTGCTGTCAGGTTGTCACAAGCTTGGATGGCAACAACATTTTTCCTATCCTGGGAAAAAGAGACAGTGGATGGAAGGGGTTCAACATCCCATGATGGGCTCGGGGGAGATGTGCAATATCCAGACCAGGACACATGGAGAAGAGCACTTTCACACTCCCTCCTCTGCCCTGTGCCTCACTCCAGTCACCCCCTGCCCAGCTCTGGGAGGATTTTATGGCATTCCCCCATTCCCAGCATCCTTGCAGTAAGAATTGTTGAACAGAGGAAAGAGGAGACAGCCAAATAACAACCTGTCTCACAATGGGAGCCAAAAAAAACCATTAAAAGGACTGACACTGTTGACAAAAGGCAAATTACCATCCAACAGCAAGAAGGAGGCAAAGCTGCTGTCCTCTCAAGGCTTTTGAGAGCATCTGCAGGGGCAGGAGGATGGGGCCTGAGCATTGGTAACACATCTGCAAAGCAGGTTCATTAGGTACCAAGGGTGATCAAAAACCTACTGGGCTGCCTATGCATGCAGGTATCCTACCTCCATGCTCCTGCAGTTGCCCCTCTCTTTAGGAGACGGGATTTAATTTTAAGGTGTGACACTACTGCCTAATTCTTGCTGTTCAAGGAGGAAGTTTCTGGTTTCATAGCAGACCTTGATGAAGCCACTTGCAAAGCAAAGCAGGATGCCTCATCCCTGGAAGCATGCAAGACCGGGTTGGATGGAGTGTTGAGCAACCTAATCCAGTGGAAGTGTTCCTGTCCATGGCAGCGGGCTTGGAACTGGATATTCTTGGAGGTCCCTTCCAATCCAAACCATTCTATGATTCTATGACCTGCATTCCCTAGATTTTGACCTGCATTCCCTAGATTTTGACCTGCATTGCCTGGAGCCATACAGGCTCCCTGAATGATTTTAAAGAGGTGTTTGGAAGCTTGCAGAGTAATGTTTTAAAGAAAGGAAGGAAGGAAGGAAAAAAAACCAACCTAGTTTTAGACTTTTTGCTTCATACACCTTATAAAAGTCTTTCTCAGAGCTCTTGTAGCCTGTGTTTAGCTGCCACCCTTCAAATATCATACCCTTTTGAAGCAGGTCTTAATGGGCAGGCACTAAAATGCATCTTTAAATCATAGACTTAACTCACAGTTTTAGGATTTCTTGAAGTCCCCCCCAGCATCGACATGCTCTTCCACAACTAGGGCAGTCTCTGCAGCTGCCTCACTCCCCTGCAGAACTGGGTACAAGGAGTGCACGAGGCAGGGAGCATCGTAGTGGCTGCGCGCTGGGATGCACACAGTTACTTACGCGCCATCACCATACACTTTGAGAGCGTTGATGCAGGTGTTGTCCCAGCCTTGTCCCTGCAGGAAGGAGCAATCTTCTGTCAGCTCCAGGCTGGGACCTCTAAAATGGCTCCCCTCAAATATTTCAATCCTGTAATGCTCGCCATGCTGGGGACAAAGGGATCCGAGTCAATAAAACAAATGTACAGCAAATTATTTCTCTGGCTTTTATAATATAAAGAGGAAGATGGAATGGTGTTTTGGAAGGGGAATGTGAAATGCAGTCTAACACCACCAGTGCCAGCACACACAGAGCACACAAAAACTCATGCCACCTCCTAGCACACCTTCCTACAGCAGTTGTGCACATGTAGATGCATCGCTCGTGGGCTTCATTGCGCCCAGGCACATGTAGCCTCTCATTCATGTGCAGATCCAGATCCCAGTGCCCCATAAACCCTCCATCACAAATACGGCATCAGCTGCAGCCCCTGCTCTCTGTACACTCACACAGCAAAAGAGGATATATGTTTGTGTGTACAAAGATGTTTGAGTGTACAAAGATGTCAGACTAGTTCCCTAAACTAATCTATATTGCCTCCAGTTCCACTTGAGGCTGTGGGTCCTGATAGGAGCTGCTATGCTTTTCTTTAAGGAAAAGAATTAGGAGATGAGAATAAGAAACCTTCCCAGCATCATCATTGCTGTGTGAGCCCCTGAGGATGACATGACATAAATTCCTCCAAGGAGATTACTGCAGCCTGCAGTATAGGTATGTGGGACAGAGCGAGTTGAAAGGACATTTTTAAGCCAAATTCAAAGAACACCTGAACACGTTTTTCAAATAAACAATGTCAAAGCACGAGAAGGCTGGACTGCGATGCCAAACCCCACACGAAGCAACTGCGAGCAGCAGCTGAGCAGATGCAGTGCTTGAGCAAACATTCCTCTGGGAATCTGCACTGCAGAAATGCCTTGAAGCACTCACAGAGCATCTCACAGAGAAAACTGTGGGCCAGAAAAAGAAAAAACCCTTGTGCTGGCCAGGCTCCAGGACTTGGAGCAGAGCATCCCTCCATGTACAGACTATGGAGGTACTTTGGGAAGGACATTTTGGACCTGTAACAAACCCATTGCCATGCCGAAAAGCAAGTTCGGGACCAACAAGAAACCCCACCAGCTCCAAGTGGGTTCATCATTGCCCTGGGTGTCATGAGCAATACAGAATCAGATGGAAAGATTAAATTTTCTTTGCTAGTTTTTAATCTTCCCTATTAAGCCTTCCTCCAGGCAGTGTTTTTAAAAGCTTCATGAGGGGAGGGCTATCTACTACAAGGAACAAAAATGGTTTTAGTCTAGGATTACTGCGGCTTTACTGTGATAGCAGAGAGTTCAGCTAAAATTTGCTAGGACCAGCACAGCTGCCCCCTGGATCCTATTTGGATAAGCCCTCAGGCTGCCTGCTCCCCACCCGGGTCTGTGGGGAGACTGGGCTGCCGCAGCGCAAACTTGCCTTGGGCAACAAACTTCCTTCTTAATTCCTCTGTGGGTATTTCATAGCAATTCACACTGAAAAGGAAAAGCATGTGATGCCAGCAGTACCTTGCCTCCTCAACTGAAAAAACGCAGGAAAATCTCATCTCCCATTAAAGCCTCTATGTTTTGCACCATGGGAGGAAGACAATGTGTCTTCTCCTGGTCAGGAGGCATGGGAAACCAAAACTTGGCACTGTGGCCTGTGTAGACCACTCCAAGGGGAGACAAACCTTCCCCAGAAAACTATTCCCTTCTCAATGGGACATATTATTACTAAAGTGCAAAGATTTTTATCAAACTTATTCACGGAGCTCTTGTGACCAGGAGAAATAAAGTCCAACGGCAGCATCGATGCTCCGACTGGGAGAGTGGAACATCGCCAACATCCACTCACCATCCCAACGGGCCGGCAGGAGCCCAGGTGGTCGCTGCGGCCATTCCAGCGATAGAATTCGGGATACTCGCCATGCTCCAGGATGTACTGCTGCCCTCGGAAGTCGGGGTGGTCAAAGCAGACCCAAGCTCCACTCTGGACGCAGATGGAGTTGACCCGGTTGAGGAAACCCCGGTCCTGGAAATTGCTGCAGCTGCCACAGACCTCCAGTTTTCTGCCTGTGAAGCATTTGCCTTCATAGAAAGTGATCTGGGGGAGAGAGGAAAACAGGCTACAGCGAGGAGCAGGGGCACAACCTAATCCCCCATTTGAAGCAAATAGGAATCTTGTGCAGGTAGATAATTTTAGGATGGTTTAGGCGGTTTTTTTAGCTGCTTTTCATCAAAAGACATCACTGATTTTTTTTTCCTAAGAACCATATTTGTTTTTCTGGGAACAGTGCATCCCGCATTTACGACACTTCTTGCTGCCACGTGCTCACTCACGCATATTTCCAAGAGGAATGTTTAAACAGGAAACTCCACTCTCGAAAGCTCTTTCTGCCGCAACCTCCCCATCCTTGCTACTGAACTAGTTCCCAGTATTATCACTTGCATTGCATCCTCTGGGATGTTATCCTAACCTACTCCTTCAACCCGGAGGATGCTCGGGCTCTCTGGCTCTGGGCTGAAAGGGAAGCGGTTGCGTCGTTACTTACTTTTCCTGAGTATTGAGACATTTTCTGCTGGCTGCTATCCAAGACAAAAAGCAGGAGCCAAACCAAAACCGCAATGGACAGAAACGTTGGACACCCCGCTATATAGTGGCTGCCTGCGGGGGGGAGGTGGGGCTGGTGCTGTGAGGGCTTTTTAACAAAGCAGCAGGAACCAGGGGCTTTACGCTTTCCTGCTTCGTAGGCAGAACCGCTGGTTACGGGCCTGCTGAGTCCAGGGTTTTGATTTGGGGCAGATGATCTGACAAAAGATTTGCTTGGCAGGGCTCTGGTTGATTAGCAGCGCACACTGAGTACTCCTTTTTGAAGGACTTACTTTTTCCCCTTTTTTGTCCCTTCTCCCCCACTTTTCTCCTTTTTTTTTCTTCCCCTCCTTTTCTTCCTTTATGCCCTTTTTCCTTTTTTTCCTCTTTTTTTTATCCTTTCAGAGCAGACAAGAAGTAAATGAGGAAAGAGCAGCGTCTCAGAGGACAGCACATAAACTTCTCTGTACTGGGTTCACTTCTTTTTACTGCTTTTTCCCAGCTTCTCCTCGCCTGTTGCTGTGTGGCAGCCAAAAGCGAGCGCCCTTGGAAGACTCCTCACCAATAACACATGACACTCCATCCATCAAAGAAATAGTTTCTCATTCAACATTTAACCTCTTTAAATGGCATCTCCAAAAGCCAAGAACCCAATTCCCTCTGAAGCACAAAGGTTGGGCTTGCAAGCACACTGACATTATTCATGAGCATCAATTTATGAATGTTTTAGTCTTTCAGCGCCGAGACATGGATATAAGTTGGGATTGGAGGTTTTTTTAAGCCACACTGTCAGCCACAAAGTAATATTTCCCATATAGCTGCAATTACGGCTCCGGGATCTGGCATCGCAAACACCAGCACAAGGACAAGCTGCTTCATATTCCCTTCTTTTGTGTTATAAAAGCATCCAGAAACTTTAACTGTCTTATTGTCAGGATAAATAACAAGGGAAAGCCCCAGCCCATAAAACCTGGCAGTTTATATTAACGAGCCACACTATAAAGAGGTAAAAGCAAATGCATGGAGGTGGCCCATGGACCAGCACAGAGAGATGTACTGGAGCACCATGATAAAAGGAGATTGGTCTTTTATAGTTATATATAGCTCTGGAAGAAACCTCACACCCAGCTCCTACTCATCAAAATCTGCTCTTCATCACCCATGGGGTGCCCCTCGCCTCCCCCTCCAGCCCCCTACGGGTGCTGTGCTCCTTGGACCGTCAGGTACACACTTCAAATCCAAACCCTAAAGACTTATTTCTTGGCAGGCTGCTCCCATCCGCACGCATGCCAGCAGCTTCGCTCAACAGCCCAGCTCTGCTACCTTTGTTCACTGCTTCATTTCAAGATTAAAGACTATTTGGGAATAAAAGACGTCATCATTCAGGCCTAAAAGTACACCACCCTTTCAATTAAGATGTAAAAGTTAATAAGCATGTGTGCGCAGGCACGTAGGCTGAGCTGGAAGTTGCATTGACTGGGATGCGCTGGTGAAAAAAGGAAGGAGGTGGCACATAGCATTTGGAGAAGAAATGCATCCTTCTGCTGACGCAGGTAAACCTGCCCCAGCATTGCAGTAACACTGTTTACATTTACATGTTCTGTTGGGAGGCAGGAAATAATGAAGAAAAGCCTCATCTAATTAAAAAAAAACCCTACCCAAACCCTCATTGAAATACTGGTGTTATTTTCTAAGTGCTACATTAGTCACTAGCCGGTGTGAGAAAAGTAACAGTACATGGCAAGTCCCACTTGGAAGAGCAGCAGGTGGAGTTGGGGGCATTAGCGGCATCCCCCAAACCAGCCCTTTCCTACAGCCTTGCACTTGGGGTCATAATACTCCATGTGCTCTTTGCATTGGTCATGAGCTGTTTGGTGATGGGAGAGGAAGATCACAACAAAGAATCATAGAATCACAGAATCATAGAACCACCAGGTTGGAAAAGACCCACTGAATCATAACAGTTAAGGTTGGAAAAGACCTCTAAGATCATCAAGTCTAACCATCAACACACCATCACCATGCCTACTAAACCATGTCCTGAAGCAACACATCTACACGTTTTTTGAACAGCTCCAGGGATAGAGATCCCACCACCTCCCTGGGCAGCCTGTCCCAATGCTTTACCACTCTTTCAGAAAAAAAAAAAAAAAATCTCCAATCTAAACCTAACCCTGGAGCAATTCTCTCCTCCTGAACATCCACAACAAACTGGTCCTAAAGTACCCAGTAAAGCAAACATAACCATAGGAGGAGGTTTTTATGGAACCACATAAGCCTGGTTTCCACCAGCTCTGTCTCGTGATGGGATTTTGCTGTTCCTTCTAAGTGCAAACTTTAATTAAATCTGCAGGAACTTGAAGTATCTGGCTGTTAGATTTGTTAGAAGCTGTCCAGCAGGTTTGAAAGCTATTTTAGGAGAGATGGGAAGAGGGTGTGACAATTTTATTCCCACTTCTTTGAGAAACCACTTAAATATGTGAAACAACAGAAAAAAAGGAAAATGATGGGGAAAAAAAGAATATTGAAGAGTGGCAAATCATAATTCCTGGGCAAACCCCCTTGGCTCATTGCAGATGATGGAAAAGCTTCCACTGGAAGAGGTGAAAGAGCAGTCTGAGGAGCCTGTGGCCACTAGCAGCCTTTCAGACACGCGATGCTGGGACAGACCTCACCTCCTACTCATGCCAAAGTACAGGATCACATCCAGCCTTGGTGTCTTATACTAACAGGATCATGGGTAGCCCTCCTGTCTTTGAAGGATGAAGCACTGGAGACATGAACTTACAAGTTTATGCATTTGGCTTTAACAGAGAAGCCCCAAAAGTCTGATATTTTTTCGTGCATTTTGGTTTGCAGGGAGTAAGAAATCACCTGAATTCTACAGTGGCTGCTCCAGGCTGTGCTATCACCACCTGCCTTTGCTGCTGCAGGGCTGAGAAGTCAGGCAGTCAGAGACAATTTATTCTGAGTCCAAGTCAGAACCAGGGGGGTGGGAAAACTGAATACTTCAATCACACAAGATGGCCAAGGTTGATTTCAAGTCCATTGTAGCACTGTGGTTACATCCCCAACAAAAACAGGTTGGAAGGACTTGATGGCACGGGATGCTGTCAGTGCCAACATCAGTCACAGGGATAGACCAGCCATGCTAGATATCAGAACTCAACCATCCAAGACAAAACCATCCTGCCTGGATAAAGGCAGTGGCTCCAGCCACTACCCTGCTCTCCTCCACACATCCCACCTACACACAGGATCCAGGCACAGCTCTTACAGAGTGATTTCCATTACATGCCCAGGGGTTGCAAGCAAGATTGTGTTGGTATAGGTAAGTCCAGACTGAGTGGTCTTCAAAACACAGCTGGGAGATGCCACCACTTCTTTCCACAGGGATTTATGGGGGTGATTTTTCCATGCAGCTCAGCAGACACTGGCCATTGCAATGTCCAGCCTAGCAATACACCTCACAGCGTTAGGTAGTGCTGGCAGAAGGATGCTGCCAAACTTCCTGAGTAAAGGTAGGAAGATGCCAATCTCTCTCCTTCTTTGACGCAAAGATTTCCTTAAGGCAGCAGGACGTGACTCCTGGCGGTGAATCTTTGGGAGTGACTTTGCTAAAGCTAACAGGAATACTCCTGAGCAGAGGCTGAGCAGGATTTGTGTTCTGCTCAGAGGTACCTAGTGCTGCCAGTGCAACCTGGGCAAATAATAATCAAGTGAGCAACAGCCAAGAAGTCGCACCACATCCTCTGAAAGGATCACACTCCTGCTTCTAGAGGAGCTTTCATTGTTTGAAAAGCAATAAAAGACCTGCCACAGGAAACATCCCTATCTCAAGGCTTTCAAAAGGCCATGTTACTTTAAAAAGCTTAGAGATTTCTTCACATACCTTCCTATGGGATCCTTTTAGCTCATTAAATATGGAATAACATATGGGTCTAAGACTTTCCTATGAAAAAAAAATTTGGCTGTCTTCTGAAGATGATGATCACATCTTGCGGGCCACTCGAGAGCAACAACAGACCTCAGAGTGAAAAATCATCCTTATGCCTCGAGTGAGGTTTTCTATATTAAATCCACATTGCTCAATTAAGACCTAGTCCACCTCATGGCAGTTGCCAAAGCACAAATTTCCACTGGTGCTTAAACCATTCCCATTCCCAGTGCCTGGGCACACCACATGCTGCCTCCCAGAGCTGCTGGGGAAGCTAGTTGCACTGAATACAGAACATCTCTGTGAACCGTTCAAGAGAAAGGACCTTCCAGTGTGCCTCCCCACAGGTAGAACCCATCACCTGTTGCTGGAAATGGGAATCAGCTGCCAGGTGATGGTTTATGAGTCTGATGTGTTTTCTTCATTGCAGATGCCCTAAGACATAGTCTCTGCAGTCCCTCTACCAAAGGCAACCATTCCACACCCTGAGTCATCACCCATTCTGCTCAACGCAACACCTCATGTTGTCCCATGAGCTGTACAGACTCCAAGAAACCTCCGCATGCCTGAGCAAGCCCTGTCACACAATGACAGGTCAGATCTGGCCACGTTCCCGTTAGGAAAAAAAATAGTTCCTCACCTTGGAGTTCAGATCTGCTCATCAGGTTTAGCCAAAGATTTATTAGCAGCATTACTGGGATAGGTAATGAAACAAACTTGCAAAAGCTTGGTTTTTGTCTAGGGATCATAAGAAACAAGCAATGTTCTGAGTTGGAAAGGACCGACAAGGACCATTGAGTCCAGCTCCTGTCCTGGCATAGGACAAACCCAACATTCACACCACGTGTCTGAGGGCGTTGTCCAAATACTTCTTGAATACTGTCAGGCTTGGCATGACGACTGCTTCCCTTGGGAGCTGTTCCAGTGCTCCACCACTCTCTGGGTGAAGAACCTTTTCCTAACATCCAACCTAAACTTCCCCTGGCACATCTTCCTGCCGTTTCCTTGGGTCCTATCACTGGTCACCAAAGAGAAGAGATCAGCACCTGCATCTCCTCCTCCCCCTGTGAGGAAGCAGTAAACTGCAATCTAGATATCTCCGTAAGCATCTGAGATGAGACTTGGATTTCATTTTGGAAAATATCACAAAGCCTGAGGTTTTGAATGAAATCCTTTCCATTTTCATCTTTTTTCAAAAAGAGAAGATTCCACTAGGGAAACAGGACACCTGAGGAAAAGCTGAATGGTGAGGACACCGGTCACCCAGACCTAGTTCAGCCACATTTCTGTGGTGCCATAGCGAGTCGAAGGCATTTGGGTGAAGGCTATCACTCCCCGTCCCCAGCTGTCAAAGCGAAGTAATATTGACCTTATTAGATGAGGTTGCCAAGATTAGTCACTATTAGTGAAACACTCTGAAGATGAACAGTACTGATTACATAAGGACTAATTAGAACCTGTTGATTTCTCCCTTCTCCAGAGGTTACAGCACAGCAGTGCTAATTAGCAGGATAAGGCCAGCAAGCCCGGGAGCATCATCACCATCCTGCACCGCACTCATACTGTGCTGCAGAGCCACCTGAGACACCTGCACGGAGCAGCAGCACAAATTCTTTAGCAGCCAAGGTGCAAGATCACCCATTTCTTGTAAGAAGGTAAAAATACAAAATGTGCACAATGTCACAGGCCACACATTTCATTCTGGGCTGCTGCCTATCTTACCCTTGAAAGGAAATGGTTGTAAGCTGGGATTGACCCAGCTGGGTGATTACTCACCCCTGCCAGAAACAAGAGTAACTGCAAGAGCGATGCTTAATGTCCCTATTCACTCCCAGGGTACAAGTTTGGATGTGGACACTTCTCTACTGAAAGGAGCTAGAAAATGCAAAGCCTGAAGTCTTCACCATGGCCTCCAACACTGCAAGAACTTCTTCACTGAAGTCCAAACTCAGCCCATGCCACTCAGACCTTGGCTGGGCAAGGATATAGGGCTGCTTGGTTAGATACATTACAGCTACTAGAGACAAAAGGGAGCAGTAAACACTTTTCCAGCTTTTTTTCTTTTTTAGCATGCATTCATCAATCCCTTACAGATGCTAGGAAGAAACATTATCACAGGAAATCATTAAATGGTTTAGGCTGGAAGGGACCTTGAATATCATCCAGTTCCAAACCACCTGCTATGGCCAGGGCCACCTTCCACTCCATAAGGCTGCTCAAAGCCTCATCTGACCTGGCCTTCAACACTTCCATGACTTCCCTGAGCAACTGGAATGATTGATACGAATGGTTGGACTCAATGACCTGGTGGGTCTTTTCCAACCTGGTGATTCTATGAACTTGTTCCAGTGCCTCACCACTCTCACAGGAAAACATTTCTTCCCAATATCTAATCTAAATCTCCCCTCTTTCAGCTTAAAACCATTACCGCTCACCCTATCCCTGCAGTCCCTGACAAGAGCCCCAGCTCTCCTGGAGGCTCTCTTCAGGTACCAGAAGGTTACTATAAGGTCTCCCTGGAACCTTCTCTTTTCTAGGCTCAACAACTCAAACTCTCTCAGTCTGTCCTCATATGGGAGGTGCCCCAGCCCTCAGATCATTCATGGCCTCCTCTGGGCTTGCTCCAACAGATCCATGTTCTTTCCGTGCTGAGGAGCAGAAGGCTCCACAGACCCAAAGCAGGCTGCCTCCAAGCCTGCCACCATTGTGGAGTTAATCAGGCAGGGATAAACTTTGCCATGCATAGAAACAACAGGAAAAATCATGACCACATAGCAACTTTCGGCCTGCAGTCCACCCTCTGCTTGCTGAGCTGCATCTGCCCCACTGCTTTCCTTCTCCTCGGCGTTTCCTTGCACAGCAGGCTGGGAGATGGGCAGCTCAAGTCTCTTGGACTCAGGATACTCAGAGGTCTCTCAGTATTCACACAGCAAAGGAAGGAGTTGGATAGGAGCACAAGCAAGGCAGGAGTCATTTCCAGAACAGTTTTAAATCCATGCAAGTCAATGAGAATTGAACTTGACTTATTGTAGTTAGACTTCGCTCATTTCCTCAACAGGAAAAGGATCTTTGCTCTTCCACCTGTGCCAGCAACTATCCCTTAGGAATAAGGCTGGGCCCTATTAAGTGAACTTACTTTCCTTCGCGACTTACCTTTTAATCCATGCACCATTCATCACAATTCTCCAGAAGCCTCCAAAGGATCAAGGCAGCTGCCAGGCAAGGCTGTATAAAACCATCAATTCCAGGCAAGCTGTAGCTTGTCAGATATTCATTTCTTGCTTCTGTACCTAACACATGGCTTCCAAGATTGCCAAAGATCTAGGGCTTTCACAGTGAAGAACCCCAACCCGTGCCAGCAATTAAATCAGTACAAGGAAGCAGGAGGCTGCCCCAGACTCCAGCTGCTGGAAGGAGCCATCCTGAAAAGCCAGCTAAAATCTCTGTACAGCAAAGGACAAGTAGCTCATTCATGTCACCCAACCACACATTTTGTTGAAACTGCAAGACACATGGCTAGTCTCTAGGTCTTGTTATCTGAGAAAGGCTTGGAGGAGTGGAAAAACTAACATTTCTTACTGGATGAGGCACTGATAGTTTTTCAGCCATCACAGAAAAAGGCAGAGCAGTATATGCTCAGTGCTGAGCACATGAAGTCTTGGAAGTTCCCATTGCAAATTATCCAGAGAAGCTGCAGTAGCCTTTAAGGTTTCCTAAAAAGCCCTTGCCTCTGGAAAGCAGGGCCTTGATTATGCTAGGGCTATCAAGTTGCCTCACCCATCCCCTTTAAAGCCTTAGCATCTGGGACACTCCAAGCACCAGTGCAGCAGCTATCTCAGGCTTTAGATTGATTACCAGTACACATGGACCACAAAAACAAATAAGCAAATGTGGTCTTTGAGGTTTCTGTTATTCCATAACTTTTGATGTAGACAACATAGCATTTTGTCCCAAGATGCAATGCCAAAGACTGGCCATGCAACATCTACCACTCATGATTGGGCAACAAAGGATACTACCAAAGAGTTGTGTATCATTCCTGTGCTCCACAGATCCTTTCCTGAATCCTCAGCAACTTCATCATCAGCCAAACTACTCTCGTTCCATCACTGCCAATTCCGGTGACAGAAACCCACTGCACAGCCCCACCTCACTCCGGCTCTCAGGCAAAAGCTTGTACTGGTTTCCCAAAAAGTGCACTCTGCTGAACTTCAGCCATCCGTCACGTATGACGATCATCCAGCTATGGCAGCTGTGCTTGGCACATATTAGGAAAATTCAAGTAACAGAAATGAGCTTTCAGAAACTTGTGGAAATATCCTAAATGGAGGAGGAAAAAGGCAACTTTTTTGCCAGGAAGCCAGTTAATCTCATGGTGATCAAAGAAAATAAGAAGTTTTTCTATGTGCACTGTTAATTGATGTGTTTGGACAATCCTCCAGATGAGGATATCACTGTACAAGAAAAGCAAGTGCTGCATTTGTATCCTTTAGCACGGACTGAAATGCAAAAGCTCATTCTGGTTGCAAAGCCACTATAAATTGCCCTTCCATTTTACTCCTGTTAGAAATTAAGTTTTCAAATGGACATAAAAATGCATGAGACAGACTTCATTTAATAAGCTGTTTCCCAATTCAGCCTCATTTTAATGTTATTGGTTTGGGTTTAGCTTTGTTTTTAAATACAAAGTAGGTCAACTGTGCATTTTTTAAATACGCAGTTGAAGTAGTTTCCAGACATAGGAGATTCAGGCTTGTAAAGTCTCTCATCCAAAAGCCACGCAGAAAGTTGCAGTTGGTTAGGGGACGCTGCCAGGGTGGTGCTGGGACTCTGACACTGCAAATGGCCAGGTGCCAGGAGAACACACACCTCTATCAGCTCTGTCCAAATGCAAAAGTACAGAAATCCATGATAAACACCCCACATTAATTTGTTCGGTATGTGCAATTTCTTTTAAATGACATTTTTGTTTTCTTAGCAGTTTTTATTCTTGTAACCTGGATCTTCCACTCTGTCCTAACAGCATTCCTACTTACGAGTCCCCATGGGCAGTCTGTAGCGCAGGCGTATGCTGGTCCCTCTCCAGGGATGGATCCGTGCATCCTTCACTCCGTAACTCCTAACAGATAAAGGGAAAAAACACAGCGCAGTCTCACTTGAAATCCAAGCCTTCCTTTCCAAATCAAAGGTGTCCCTTGTGCCTCCTCCCCATGAAAAGGCACAAAGCACAGCTGTGCTACCTGGCCAGCCTGGAATTCTAGTAGCAAAAAGGCCTGGGATCACTCACAAACACCTTCCCAAGCAATGATCTAACAAACCACTGGCTCCCAGGATCTCGGGCTTCCTCTTAAGGTCAGCAGGTAAACACTTTCCACAGAAAAAGATGTTGATATGTAGCAATCACCAAAAAAATCATAAACAGGACATTTAAGTTTTGCAGCTATTTTATTTACAATATACATAACATAAAGAAACACTGATATTCAAGCCTAGGTAAGTGTAACAATATGGATCATTTTGATGATTATTCTAACCAACAAACTACACTGAAAAATTAATGCAAGTAAAATTCTTGGTCATAATATTAAGAAATACAATATATAAATTGAAAATATGATTGCTTAAAATTTGAAAATGGAAGTGAAGCCATTTGCACAGGAGTCAGAGTTTAACATAATCTGAAGGGAAAGGCTCCAAAATAACTGTTTATCTTTCAGGTTAACAGAAGAGAAAAAAAATAAAAAAAGAAGCATAGTTTATCCTTAAAGGTAACGGGCAGTTTTGCTTCTTCAGGTAGAATGTATTCCCAGTGTTTTCAGGTTTTGCAGTGGAATTACATTACTGAGCATGAAGACTTCCCTTGTGAAGCTGCCCCATCGATTTTTTCTGCCTCCAAAATTATCCTCTTAAAAACATCAACGGCAGTCTGCAAAGAGAGAGAAAACAAAATCAGCACGGAAGAAGGAACTGCCCGCTTACTGAAAAGTAATAAAACAATGGTTTATTTATTAAAGCCCTGTGGAGAAGGACTTGGGAGGTACCGTATCCTGGGCTGCATCAAAAGAAGTGTGGTCAGCAGGGGGAGGGAGGGGGACTCTCCCCCTCTACTCTGCTCTCATGAGACCCCACCTGAAATACTGTGTTGAGTTCTGTAATCTCCTACATAATGACATGGAACTATTGGAACAGGTCCAGAGGAGGGCAACAAAGATGATCAGAGGGCTGGAGCACCTCTGCTATGAGAGAGAGTTAAGCTTGTTCAGCCTACAGAAGAGAAGGCTCCATGGAGACTTTATAGCAGCCTTCCAGTACTTGAAGGGGGCCTAAAGGAAGGGACTTTTGACAAGAGCACGTAGTGATAGGAGAGAAAATGGCTTTAAATTGGAAGGGGGAAAGATTTAGATTAGACATGAGGAAGGAATTCTTCATGATGATGGTGGTGAGGCACTGGCACAGGTTGCCCAGGGAGTTGTGGCTGCCTCAACCCTTGAAGTGTTTGAGGTCAGGCTGGATGAAGCTTTGAGCAACCTGATCCAGTGGGAGGTGGCTCCGCCCACAGCACAGGCTGGAACTGGAAATGGATGGATGATCTTTACGGTCCCTTCCAACTCAAACCATGCTATGATTCTATGAATGTTAGCAGTTATACTGCTTATGCCAACAAATAACATCCAACACTCATTCCACAATCATGGAAGGAAAATGGTAATTTCATTTCTGAGCACAGCCTTTTAACACCTCCCTCTACACCAATCCTCAGTTATTTTCTCTGTCGCTGCAGGAAGGACAAATTTGAACTGAGCTAAACTCACAACAAAGCTGATAACAGTAATTCAGCTTTATTTTAAATAGTAAACTTGTGCTGAGTGACTGACGGCAACAGAGATTTTCATGCTGCGGTGCTCCAGAGAACAAACCCATTCATTTCCTCTAAGTAGTCATTACAATTCCGAGTGACTATAAATTTTTCAGCTCTTAGCACTGACTTTGTGCAGCCCAGGTTACATTAATATCCTTGACCTGTGAGAGAAAGAGCTAAGTATCTACCCATAGATAAAATAAGTACATGGTGGAGTAAAGACCAGTATTAGACATGGTGCAAGAACACAGAATCATTAAGTTTGGAAAAGACCTCCAAGATTATCAAGTCCAGCCACCAGCCCAGCACCCCTGTGCCTAGTAAACAATGTCCTGAAGTGCCACATCTACACGGTTTTTTCTGAATGCCTCCAGGAACTACCCTGGGCTACCTGTTCCAATGCTTCACCATTCTTTCAGTAAAGAAATTTTTCCTAATGTCCAATCCAAACATTAACGGAAATGTGAGTCAAACTAGACGCTGTCTAATATGAAGGAATCATTTGATAAAGCCCTTCAAAGAGGGGTTTATATTTCCAGCAGCTTGAACTTCAGGATAGCTATCATGGCTGTGGTCAGGCCCACACAAGCATCCTAGTTTACTGCATGGAACTCAGGATTAGCGAGACACCTCTGCAAAACTCTGTGCCACATGTGCACTATGGACCCCTCACTTTTCCAGAGCGAAGGCAACACAAGTGCTCTCAGAGAAGTTACTTGTTCTGGTATCAACTCTGCTTGGTCTACGCTGAGCCTGCTCCCTCCACACTGAGGGCAAAGCAACCTGGTGATAGAGACTAAACTCTAGGTGATGAAACAGAGTGCATGGGCAAGAAAGGTGATACTTCCCCAGGCACACATGCCAGTGAGGACAAATTGAAAATCCTAGGATGGAAAGACACTGTTTCCCATGAAAATAAGTTTAACTGAAGCAAAGACACTTAAGAAAGGATGTTAGCCCACTTGAGTGACTCGGGAGATCTCATGGAAGAATTTGATTAAGTGTAGTTAGGTTTTTGGTGCGCTTTTGTTTGCTTGTTTTTAAGGATACCGAAAGACAGGGAGAATCAAGTGCCTGGGCAACACCATGAATGCCACTTGCAGTAAATGCCTCATATTTTTAAAGCAGTATTTTCAAGATTCACTCAGTTTTAAGGAGTTCATGGATATATTAGCATCCATCAGAACATGCAAAGACTAAAACATGCAGCATCTGAGATTGCCTAGAAGTAATTTGAGAACAGATGTCTACTGTAGCCAAGGACAAGTCTAAAGTGCTTTCCTTCTCTATATTTTCAAGCCAAAGATTCACCGTATGATCAGTATTTCAGCAAATGAATCTTCAACTTGGAAACGGTCTCCTGATCATCAGACATGCCATTTAAAATTACCTAACCTCTAGCCATCCGATTCATGAATTCCAAGCACACGCTCTTTAGGAAGAAGAGTATATTCATTACACAAAAGCAGCCACATTATGAAATAGGATAAAAAGGGAGGGTTGTTGGTTTTAATCAGCAGCCTGAAGAGCACCTTGTGATTTATGATTGTGTTCTGACCCGACAGATGTTTTTCTGCCTCCACAAGGTAAAATACTTCATTGGATAACTTCCAAATTAATTCCATTGACTAAATAAACCCACAACAACCTTAAAAGAATCTTACTAACATTAGACTGCATTTTAAAGTTTCCCATATTTATACTGTTGGTACCCAATACTACCTCTGGAACTATTGCAACTGATAGAAATACGTTCAAAGAGTAGAATTTCTCCAAATAATGGAATTTCCCCGCAATCCCAACCAACTCAGACAGAAATGGCTCATTAGTCCAGTACTATAGAACACATTAGTAGACTCTAGGAGAACTACGGTCAGGACTGCAATTACTGTCAAACTGGTGCCACTAATGAAGAGTTTCCTTTAATCAAAACTTGGTGAGGCACTGATATACAAAGATGCTGCTTCCCTATTTAGAGCTGACATTTTCAATGGTTTCATTTTAATGCAGAAGTTCTTTATACCCCTACTTCAAAGCATCTATTAAAAAAACCTCCACAACTTATTCTGTCAACCAAGAAGCTGTACATTCTCTGTCAAAGACGTGCTGTTTGGAACACTATGATGTAGGAGTTCACAGAGCTTGTTAATTCACTTCACAGAAAATATGTATTCACTGAGAAGATTTAATCATTGTCCTCCAGCAAACCCCTAGGAATCTGAAATTGAGCCCAAATATGTTGCAGAATTTTACAAAGAGTTTTTAAACAATGCAGGAACCTGTTTTGTGACAAGGAATAAAGAAGGCAGCCAGACTTTCTACGCATCTGTCTCCATATGGTCTGATTACAGAACGTGGGTCATACCTAGCCTACAGAAAGCCATCTGGCTTCCTTCTACCTTTCTCCCCCCAAGGAAACAAAACAGATGTCAGACTGAGCAATGCACACTGCCTAGAGAACTTAGCACCCTGTAAGAGACACCAGAGGCTCAAGTGCTTCTGTAGATGTGCCCTGCAGTGTCAGTGGAACAGACGGTTCAGGAGGTGCAGTTCTCTCTGCACAAGCAGGGAACTGGGAACACACTGACTGGAGTCAGCGCAGGAAGGTACAAACTCCCAAACCCAGCCCACAGCCTCCATGGTCAGCTCATCCTTTGGTATGTTCAATTTTTCAACTGTGCAACTTGTTTTATTATTTTCAAGAGGAAATTCTCAACTGCTGTTCTCCTGGAGCCCGTGCAGGTCCACGGTGGAGCAGATACCCATCTGCAGCCCATGGAGAACCCCATGCCAGAGTAGGCTCCTGGCAGGACCTGCAGACCCATGGAGAGAGGAGCCCACGCTGCAGCAGGTTTGCTGGCCAGACTTGCAATCCTGTGGGGGACTCACAGTGGAAAAAGCCTGCTTGTGAAGAACTGCACCCCATGGAAAAGATCCATGCTGAAGCAGAACTGAAGAACTGCAGCCCATGGGAAGGGTCCATGTTAGAGAAGTTTGTGGAGCACTGTTTCCCATTGAAGGGAACCCATGCTGGAGACAAGGAGAAGTGTGAGGAGTCCTCTCCCTGAGGAGGAAGGAGCAATAGAGACAATGTGTGATGAACTGACAGCAGCCTCCACATCCCCTGTGCCCCTGCACTGCTTGGGGAAAGATGTAGGAGAAAAAAAGAAAAAAGTCAGTAGTGAAATTGAGCCTGGGAAGGAAAAGTAGAGGGAAGGTGTTTTATGATTTAATTTTTATTTTCTCATTATCCTACTCTGATTTGATTGGCAATAAATTAAACTCATTTCCCCACATTGAGTCTGTTTTCCACATGATGGTAACAAGAGATCTTCCTGTCCTTATCTCAACCCTCAAACCTTTCATTGTATTTTCTCTCCCTTGCCCAGCTCAGGAGAGGAGTGATAGAGCAGCTTTGGGAGTCACCTGGTGTTCAGCCATAATCCACCTACCAGAGAATGGGTTTTCTTGCTACTTCCTTGCCCCTTCTAAACAAGATTATCTAATAAATTTCACATATCTCAGTGAACACAGTTTGACAGCTTGCTGCTCCCTAAATTCCTCCAGCAAAAGTTGGCTTCCATCTTTAAGTCAGGTTATGACCAATTTGGACTCTGGCTATATTTGAAACAGGTACCACTTTATTGTACTAGGATGAAGTGCTGTGCTATGGCCTAGGTGAAACAAAGCAAGGAATTTCACAAGAAAGGCTCAAAGCTCCTGAAGTCAGTTAAAGCAGTTCAATGTATCTGGTAATAATAAAGCAGCTTAAAAAGACAAGACAGTAATTGCCCAGCAGTAACCTAAAATCGGCCTTTTCTATTAAGTCTCAGAATTGCCTTCTCAAAGCCCTTTAAAGCTTCTGAAAGCCTTAAGTGACTGATAAGTTGCTGATATGCAGGCTCCTCCAAAAGTCCTACAGTGTCATCCTTGTCTGGAAGAGCGGACACATATATGACCTTGGGTACTCTTACCAGCTGATACCACTTATCTTCAGTGCAGCTTTGATCTTTGCCTCTCTTGCTTTCCATCTATCCAAAGTCACGCCATTTCTGGAACGTGTTATCTTTTGGTAATTCTTGGCAGAACAGGACTGGTTTGCTTCAGTCAATCTATTTTATAGTACAGCTACGTTCTTGGGACTCTCAGATGCTCCAAAAGGGATGTTTTTTTTTCAGCCAAAGGAAGAAAGGAGAAGTGTTGATGCTCTCCCATGTTCTTTTAGGGCAAAAGGAGTCTTTGCTGTCAGAACTTGTTACAGGAAATACCTCCTCTGGTTTCAGCAGTTCTTCGCAAACAGATATGTTAAAGAATAAACCACAAACGTGACTGAGTTTGGTCTGACCCCTGTAGCAAGGAGACCTGCTCTTCTAGCTGCTGTGAAGAATATCATGTAACAAGCCAATTTCAGATCAACACACTACGAATTGTCACACTTCTGCTACACATCCACCCGGTACAGATGGTTAGGTTTCAGAGAGAAAGGATTAACAGGCTTTCCCCCAGCCAGGAAGATTTGAGCTCTCTGCTGAAGTTCTTAAGCTCTAAATTCCCAATCCAGTCCAGCTCATCCCTTTAAGCATTGAATTAGCCTTCTGTAAAGCAAAGAGAATCTTAAACAGTTTTGGAAGGAGTTTAGGCTTAATCTTGATAGGCAAGTTACATTTGCTGTACCAAGCCAGCACAGGGAAAGATTTGGATGAAGTTCCAAGAAAAAAGTGCCAACAGCCTTTTCCAATACTACCGACTGATGTCAGGTGAATACTCAGTACCAGGAGAACACTCATTGTAACCAAGTTCAAAATAAACCCTTCCCCAACCCAAACCATATTTAGAGTAATAGAAGATGTCCTGTCTTGACAGAGGTTGGTATCAGCCATTTTGATCCTGTCATATTAGGATTTAGAGGAATAAAAAGGGTGAGTTCAAAAGTTCTCCTGGTCTAACTCATAGGAAGTGATGCTGTCCCGTCTTACTACACCTACCTGGAGTCTCCTGTTCTCCCTAGCACCTCACAGATCTCTACTTCATGCTTTACTCTCAAAGCTCCATCTTCCATCCCTTCAGAGATTAGCATTGCTCCACAAACATTTGACAGAAGACAAAGGCAGTTGCCCCAGTTTTGGGCTCCTTCACACTTTCTTTTGTACATCCCAAGCCTCCAAAGGAAGCATGCCAGAGAGCCTGAAAGATGGGCACGTGCCAAAGGCACCCACCTCAGAGGAGACACACGAACTTCCAAATGTGTGAAGACAGCCAAAATTGCCAAGTGTACTATACAAGAGGCATGAGGGAGGAATTGTGTTCAAGCAACTGTTTCTAACAACCTGCATCTAACTCCAGAGGGGTAGCATTTACAGTGACCTGTGACTGCTCACCTGAAGGACTCTACTGAAAGAAAGATATTCCTGCCAGATCTTCAGCAGCAAGAAGGAATACATCTAATTTTGGGGAGAATTTGTACAGGACTATACAAAACTTTGAGTATCTGACATTCAGTTGTGAACCGAATTGCTCTAAAGTTTGCTATATAAATTTCAGCAGGCAGCATAACTTAATACTGTCTGAGACTACAAACAGACACAAATAGACAGCACTCAATGGAACTTTGTTAGCACAGCCATTTAATATGCGAGACATGCCAAGCATTGTATAAAGTTTGCAGCTCCTTTGCATAAACACACGCAATTTTGTTTTGAAACAAGAACAACACAAACTTCAGAAAGTTATCAGTAAGATATTCTACTAGATATGAACTGGTATACTGTTACAGTTTGTGAACATGTGCCAAAAGAAAAGGAGTACAGGCAACACCTTTGCCTAATCCAGAAGTACTAGTGTAGTTTAAAGTAAGAGCGGGTGGAGGGGGAAATCATTCTTTTAACTGGTTTATTCTTCACACTGTCCACTTACTTCCCTTGAGTATGTATTTGAAGCTCTCCAGTAGTATGGAAAAGATATTGAGAAATTTCATGCATTTATCATGCCAAATTTGGGCGTTAGTGCAAGTCTTAGTTTATTAGTACTTTTCTTGCTGGTCAACTCCAAGTGTTCCACACCTGGAGAAAACACACCAAGTTTTTCTTCCAGGGAAAATCCAACATTACTCAAGTGACTTGTAGAATTGTTGACAACAGGCAGGAGACAAAAGCTATTTTGGTTTGCTTTTGTGGATGGGGGGAAAGGGAAAGAAAAGGCTGCTTAAACAGGTCCTGTTCTAGCTATAAGACCGCCCTTTTGGTGGTGATGATGTTATCACAGAGGTCAAGGATGTAATATACTAGGTTAAGTATGAGACAACAAACGTATCTTCTTCATAAGGATCCATTTGTTTACAACTAGCTTGACAATGAGCTTTTGACCTTATCTTATGTTTTTATTTACAAAAAGTTAAAGACTGTTGGACCTATAGAGAAAAAAGAAACAAAGGAGAAAAAATAAAAAGGGGAGGAGGGCGAGGAAGACAGTCACCCTAATCTGCAGTGTTACTTCAAGCTCAAACCAAAAGACTCTCATAGCTTAGGTACACAAGGTATCACATCAATGACAAAGTACTATTAACAGGTAGAGGGACAAATTCAAATACCAGAACGTATTTAGGAGGCACTTTGAGGAAAGTCAGTTACAGCAACCAAGCATAAGATGTTACTTAACATGTAATTAAAGACTTTCCTTCTGTGATAAGAAACCAGCAAGCATAAATGTGTGGGGGGTTTGGATCACACTGTGCAACTTCACTACAGCTGCACCACAGCAGTATCTGACAGCCTCCGCTGTGTTCTAACCTTTCTCTGTCAGGTTTTGTTAGTTTTTCAGAACCCACAAAACAAATATTTCCCACATTAGAGACACCAAGCCTTGCCTAGTACCTCAAAACACAAAGTTTGTCCCCTTACACCACCTCACTCCTCTGCAACTGCAATGACCTCCTATTTAAGGTAACTGCAGCAGATCAGACCCTGTTCCACCCGCCAGGCAGATCTGAGTTTGTTTGGCACTAACTGTTCTGCTATGTTCAGTGAAGCTTCACTGTCAGTTCTTCACTTCCTCCTTCCATTTATAGTTGCATGGAAAAACTTGTATACACAAACCTGAATGGAGACAGTCATTTTGTTTCCAACCATTTACACAAACATTTGTGCATGCAAATAATTAAAGCCTCCTTTATGAAATGCACGTAAATATTTAAAGCTTCCTTTATTAAATGGAACTGAGTTATTCCATTCCATTCACGTTATTTGAACAGCAATCTTAAATCAATTACCTGATTTTCTTTAGCAGAAGATTCCAAGAAAGCTGCATTCCAGGATTCTGCTAAAGCTTTCCCTTCTTCATAGCTGATCACCCTGACCAAAGAAAGAAAAGAAAAAAAAAAAAGTTTCTTTGTAATTTGCAAAAGAATTGTAATTTGATATGTTAGGAAAATCCTAATAAAATACTGAAGCACATAAATGCATATAGTAGGAATGTTTTGTTAAGTCTGATCAAGAGCATTTCCTTTTGGCTGCTGTCAAATAAGGGTATTTGTACCGGGCCAGATAAAAGTGCTATGTGACCCAGAAGGGCAGTTGTCACAAAGTATTGCTTTGTTTTCATAATCTGTAATATAATCTGGTATTTTACTGTTGTGAAAAATGCACTTCTGTTACTTGTTTTAAAAAAAAGAAAAGTATTAAATGACCATCCCTGGAACCTTATGGCAAAAGTCAACATAACAACAGAAGTTCATGGCTCCTAGTTCACATTCTGGACACAATTCCTTTGCCAGTACCTTATTTTAACCTACAAACTGATTTTAGTTACGGAAAGCCAAGAACAAAAGTAGTGCTCTGAAGCCACAGGAATGCCGGCTGCTGCCTTGCGTATCACTGGAGTTCACATACCGTTCCATATGCAGGTCTTTTTTATTTCCAACCAGCATAATAGGTATTCTGTGAAAGAAAGTTCAGAACTTCAGAACAGTTATAGTATACTGAACAAAGTACTAGCAACATGCCTGCAGTGAAATGAGATGAAAGTGTCACTACTTACTGGACTTTTCCCACCATATCCAATAACTTGCCATGGATAACTTTTATCACTTCAAAACTGCAAAATAAAGGGATGAAGTCACACATGCACTCCAATGATTATCCTTAATACCTAATACACAAGCAAATAAATGCATATGTAGGTTGCAGTGCTTGAAACTTGACCTATGTATAGTGACAGAACTACAAATGTGCTGAAAGTCTTACAGCTCTGTGTACAACAGACAAACGGCCCCAGAAGCAGCAGACTTCCCTCTGCTACCATTACAGCTGCCCCAGTTAGGATGCTTGCAGAAATAACAACATTACCTAGGACTGATGCATCTAACACAGGATCACTAAAAGCCCCTCCCATCTGTAGCACGATATTTAATTGCCGGAGCCCAACAACCCTGGATGAACATGACAAATTAAAGCAGTTTCAAAGAGAAAGTATTTAGTTATGCACACTCCATCCTGAAAGAATATATTTTTTTTCCTAAAAACGCTTAGTTCATATGGAATTCTTTAGTTTTATGTGAAAGTCTAAAGACTAAATCCTAATTTTCTATGGAAAGTGAGTAAATTCATCTGCACAATGGTACTGAAACAGTGGTTATTCAAATACTTGCCATGTGTTCACCTACCATTTATGTGAAGCTTGGATGACAGGGGATATGAAGCAGTACTACGAAATACCAAGAAGCCAAAAACCTCACTAACAGAATCCACTGCATTTGGCATTTAGAGCTTTTGAGTACTTTGAGGACTAAAAAGCAGATGTTGTGCTCTAAGTACAATATGGAAAAAATGCTGAAGTGCATAATGTGAAGTGCACAAGTCAGATTTTTTTTTCAACAGGAGTACAGGTTCACAGCCGAGACACACAACTGCGCCAAAAAAATAAAAGGTGACCGAAACTTTTCCAGCTTCCAAGGTTGTTAGCTACTGCCATGTCTTGCCTTGCACTGCATTTCAATTAGAACAGAAACTCTTAAAAACAGAGCAGCACTCAAACACTCTTCCAACTCAGAGCTCTCAAAGAACTGGTGCATGAACACACTATTCAAGCTATCTGAATCATTAAAACTTCTCACTTCTTGAACAATTAAACACTACCATATTTAAGAAGGATTTTCTTTCAAGTAGGTCAATTTGTCTGACTTCAGCAATAATTTCAAGGCTGAGCAGAACACAGTATTTCTCCACATTCAGCTAATAATTTTAGTACAACCTACCAAGAAAATGAATTCTTTGCAAACAGAATTGTGCCACAATCTGGCACAACTTACTGTTAGTAACTCAAGTACAGTACTACAAATTACATAACAATGTGGAATCAATTAAAGGACTTTAGTGTTAAAGAGCTAATGCTGAAAAGGTATTAGTGACATTCTTGTCTTCAGAAGTTGTCTTGGCCTTTAATTCTAACAATTATTTCAAAAGTAAGAGTTAAAGTGAGTACAGCTGTGACAAAGTTGAGAGGCGTTGCCACATAAAAAAAACCTAGGTGACCCTGCAAACTGAAAGGGGAATAAAAATACCACAAAAAAATACTGCTACAGACCGCAAAGCTGTTTCTCAGTCTGAAGCAACAGGAAAGATCTAGCGTACTAGCCACAGGATAACTGAATCACTAATACAATCCAATCACAGTTTCCTTTCCACGGTTAGGCTTGCTGCTCCCAGAACAGCTCAAGAAAGTCATGCCATGGCACAGCTCCCCATCAAGCCCTCACCTGGGGTTCCAGTACATAATGCTGTAAAGTGTTCTTAACTCAGGATCTTCATTTCCCAATTCTGTGCATATACTTATCAAGCAAAGTTCATTTCCAATTTTAATAAAGAGACTAAGAATGAACAACTGGTCTTCATTTAAGGTGGAAATCAAAAGAGAAGTACTATTTAAACTTAAACACAATCATGACACAGAAACAAATTGCTGAAATTGGCTTGACCAGATCAATTTAATGTTCTAGAAAGCTTTCCAAATTAATAATGCTAGAGGAGGAGTTAGAGACAGATACTGACCCATTCAAAAAGAGCATCATCAAATCAGGTTCTGAAACAGCAAGAGATCTGGATACCGTAAGAGTTACTTTCCAGCTCACAACTTTCCAGTTGTGACAAGCAAATAAAGTTACAGCCAAGAGCTCAATGCATGAAATGCAACAAAAAACATCATTAGTTGTCCAATAAATGTGTTACGCAAATTCATGGAACACAGCAAGATAGAAAATAGGAATTTAATTAAGCGGAACTAGAGCAAAAGCCTTCTAGTAACCTTGCTGCTGTGAGTTTGGGAATATGAAAAATGTAGGGCATTAGCTTCTGCTCAGGGCCTATTTAGGCGTCCCACTAGAGGCTGGCAAGGAAGATGATAATTTAAAAAAAAAAAAAAAAAAGCATTCATTAAGGTTATTGTCAAAGCTCTCACTTTGCTGGATCAATACTCAATATACACACTTTGATGTAGGTCAAGACAGACGGGGACTGTAATTCAGTTGCCTGGGCAAGTTGTCTAAGCCACAAAAGTATTTTGGAAAATCTTTCCCATTGTCTAACACTGTCTTGATAAAGAATATAAGGAACCAAACAAAACAGGATCATTGATACTTTGAAAGGAAAAAAAACAAAAAAAACTTGGAATAAACAGTTCGAATCCAAAATACTAACAAAAATACTATGTACCTATAATCTTAACATACCTTGTTCTGTTAGTATTTTCACCACAATTTGGTTTCTATTTTAACGGACTGAATGCCACTACACCAAACAGATTTTCATTTCTTTATCTGGGCTGACAAGCTCAAGACATCATGAGGCAACAGCTGGAGTAGCTGAAGAAGAACATATCCTTTAGCTGCCAAGCAGGGAACTGCACAAACTGTGGAAGCCTCCAAGGATTGTGTCAATTTTGTCAAGGACATTTTTGTCCTCACAGTACCACGTATCAGTGAACATTTTTCTCTTCACTTCAGAAGCGGAGGGCTGCCTACTTAAGGCTGAGAATAGTAACTATATTTCACAGAAGTTCTTCACCAACAATGAAGCTTAAAAAAAAGGAGTTAGGTAGTTCAGTATCTTGACACACACACGAAAGCCTAACATCTGTTGCACCTCCTCCAGATCACACATGCTTGCCCTGCACTACTTCAGAACCGAAGAGGAAAACCAAGAATGAAGGACTGCCAAAACCAGTCAAACATTAAAGACCTTGCAAGCAACAGATATTTATAGTCAGACTATACTCTATCTTTGAGCAGATCAGAAAAGCCAACATGCAAGTTGTTTTACCTGTACTTTATGACAGTCTACTAAAGAGCACTTGACATGACCACTTTTGTCTGCTTCAGAGGAAGAGACATGGAATGGTTTAGCACTTGTAAAAAGCTGATCAGCTTCCTTGCACGTAGAAGGGAACAACTTCCCTTGTACTCAAAGAGAGTGAAAGGCCTAATGTCTTAATCATTCTACTCAAATAAAAATATAAAAAAATATTATTATTTTGACTGTTGTAATGAAGATACTATACAACACTAGAAAGTTAAAATCTATTCAAGAATGATCGGTATTTAAACAAAGCAAGACAATCAGATGAGAAGCAAAGTAATGGAAGATGAAAAGACCTTATGATGGCTGAGATGCTTTTTGTAAGTCAGTGATTCCAGCTCCAACAGACTCCACCCTCACATCAGAATAGGCTGCAGCCCACACTGGGGACAAAATGGATACTCTAGGCAATTTTTCAAATAACCTATTTGCTGCAGAACAGCAAGAATGAGTCTGCAGGCCAAAAGTCATATATTGATATACAGCTGTTTATATGAAAGTTTGTGATGCTTAGCTAGAACAATCCAAGAAGTCAAAGAAATCTCAGCACTGTAATGAGCTACAAGGCCAAGAGACTGATATAGCAACTAATTGGGTACTTCACATAAATGAACAGCACCCTCGCAGTTCATATTTAAGATCAGCTTTGTATCTGATGCCTAGGCAATGAACTCTGCTTATTCTTGAACTAATACTGCATACTTCTACTTAATGCCTTAAAACAATGCAGCTCAGCACTGTCTCATTTCTTACACAGAACCTTACTTATTAGTCTGCAAGGTGTCTGTGACATTTGGAGTTAAAGGAAAAATTCTGATAACCCATTTTTATTTCCATTTTACTTCTAAGGAAAAGAGAGATTTAACTAATTAAACACACACAAAGAAAAACTTAGCAGAGGCAGAAGCTGAACCCAGAATATAACTAGTTAGTACCTGAACCAGAAGAACACAAAAGATTTTATTACCTTTTTATTGACGTGACTGAATAAACAAGAATGTAGCCATTGATGTCTATGGAGTACGTCTGAGGAAATATGGAGTATTCATCCTGCAGAAGAAATATTGCATTTAAATTTGCCGACTGCCATAGTTCATAATGATGTTAGACCAACTTAACTGCTGGTAATCTGCTATTTGTACATAAGGTGCAGGAGCACGTTGTATAGGAAGTACTTTCAGAATTAGGTTTTCTCATCATGCCAGACATGGAATCTTTCCCAAATTAAGAGAAAGCTGAGTCAGTCTGCATACTCTTATCTACAGCTTTTTTCGGTTTATTCCCTCAAAGACTATGGATCAGCTGCAGCTATTCCCAATCCTTTTATCTTGCTTAATTATCAGTTTGAATTAGTACAAAACATCCACTCTGTCCTACCACTAATTAGCAATTACATCTCTTATCTTGCCAGTGGAATACATTACAAATTCCTAATTTCAACAGCTAATGACAGGATTTAACAGTTTGTTATTTTATCTGGCACTGATCACACCTAAGTTACCTAAGGGGTCTGTTGGGAAGCAAATAACTGACCAACTAACTAATGTTTATCAACCATAGATGCATGACATATAGCTATTAATTGCTTTACAACAACTAGGAGTTTACATTATATGAGAACTGTGTAATTAAAAACAGACAACAAAAATAAATGATTTAATAACTGATTTCATTACCCCTGTAGAAAAGGAACTGACCAAATCAGTAAATGAAACTGACTGACACAGTGCAGGAAATGCAATAAATACCATGAAACCCACACTAAAAATCTAAATTGTTCCACTAGATGTTCCCAGGGAACACTGACGTTTCAACAAGAGCCACATTTCTTAATGTAAGAATTCTCAAGTTTTTAAACCTGTGTTTATGATGTTAATTTCAGCTTAAGATCACGTAACCTCTCTGTATATTATCATGACTGAACAGATGGAGGAGCAATGCAATCACACAGCTTAAATCTAGACAACTAAAAGGAACCAAACTTCCTTAACTGGTAAATGAGGAAAAACTCTTTATAAAATCAACTTCACAGATTCAGCCAAAAAAGTCTGAAAGAATAACACTTGACAAAAGATGCCCTTACTGCCACATGCTGAGGGTAGCCCTCTCCCATCTTCACAGTAATGCCAAAATGCCACTTCAGTTGGCTGTATAACCCCAAAGTCAATACAGAAAGGATGCGAGCTAGTCTGCGTGTAAAACAGGTGAAAGTGCAACTCTGTCGTTGTTTGACTTTACCCGGAATTTATCAGGATTGCCCCAGCTGGAATTTGGTGTTAGGTAAGCTTTGCTTTTGCACTCCACTTCTGTGATCCTGTACCACAACTCCTGTTTAACTGACTATGCAAACTTGAACAGATAACCATGAAAGGTCAAAAGGCACAGGACAGAAGAGGAGCACCAAGAAAAATATGTGCTGTAATCTCAACTGTTTCTAAGTCATTACTTTGTTTTTAGCTAGTCAGGAGAAGGAAGGAAAGCTGTTGTGCTTCCTGGAACTTGGGGGTCAAATTAAGAACTCTGCCAAGTGACAAAATGAAGCAGCCATAACTAAGTCACAACCAAGTTTTCAAGTATCTAACAAATGCACAATATAATTCTTGCTACACACTATAAACGAGGACTCCCTATGAATCATTAAGCAAGATGGACTTGAGAAAGAAACCTGTACATGCAACACTAACATCATCTCCCCCCTCTAACCCTGTGAACCAGAACTCAAAGTTCAAGTCATTTATAGGAAGAATCAAATCTGGAAATAACCACAGGCTGGAAAAGAAGTTATTTTGATTTTACAGTACTGTATAACATTAAATAAACCCTGAAAATAAATCTCAACAAAAGAGATACGTCACTGGTGAAGTTGCACTGCCTTCCCAGATGGCCATTTCTTCCTCAAAGAGAAACCTGTCTTTTACCACCCTGCTACGAGATGTAAGGCAAACACACCTATATGGGCACAAGGCAAAACCTATGGCACTTGGTCTGCTGCTCACACTTCACAGCCTCCCCTTCTCAGCCCTGTAGAATATCCCGAACAATCTTGCCGCAGCACATGTCACCAGTATAGTATTTTTAAACACTTCAGACATCTCTGACAGATTGTGAGTGGATATAGCATTGCTGATTAGCACCACAGGCTGACACCAGGTAAATATCACATGGTTATTCTTAAGTCATGTAGTTCTCTTTAAAGAAAGCGACCAAACATACCTAGAAGGTTACAACCCTTCCAAATAGTGTCCCAGCTATGAGCAAGTGTCCTGCAGCTTTAAAGCCTTAAGTACTGGCAGCATATTTTACAACAGTATGATTGTTTAACACTACTCATAATTTGGAAAAATCCAAAGGCATGATTTCAGATCTCTTGGAAAGCAAGAACACATAAGAAAAAAGTTTAGGATAAAAATACAGGGTTTTAACAGTCCCTGTCCTGTTTTCCCCACCAATATAGTCTTTCAAAAGGCAGAGTACTCCTGTTCATGGAACATGCACTGCAAGTTCAGCCAAGCAGCACTAGATAATGAACACTTGTACTTCTTGAAGCTACTGACCACGCTACAAGGCACACCTTCACGGCCTCCTCCTGTGCTCCCCATAATTACACAAAGGCTCAGAAGCATGCATGAATCATCACCTATTTAAAGATGTAAACAAACTGTAGTTGTTCACTGGTAGCTTGATAAGTACTACCTATATGCATGTCTCTGCTCCACGTAACTACTTCATAGATGTAAGTCATAGTGGCGTAGCTGGAGCACAAAAATGGGGAAAGTCATTAAAAACTTCTCCACGGCTTACTGATGTGACATCTTTCATTTGGTTTAGTTCATAAATATCAAGCAAGCTACTTACGAACTTCTGGTACTGAGTTAAGGCAGTTCTTTCTTTGCTTTTTTAGGCATATGTTCAATAGACAGGAGGAAAAAAACTGAACTAAATCCTAACAAAACTGTTCAAATTAACACTACAGAAACATTGGTGATTATCTGACAAGACAGAATCATTTAAGTTAAACTTCAGCTATAAGCGCACAGTTACTACCAATTTAGCTCGACAGGCATATGGATACTCGTTCTAACTCAGAAGAAAGATTGAAATAAAGAAAAGTCACTTACTTGGCCAGCAGTGTCAACCAGCTGAAGGTGATATTCTTGGCCATTTACTGTGATCAGTTTTGTAAAAGCTAGAACAGATAAGAAATACACACATGTTTTGTAATTATAAACAAAGAAAGGATCAGAAGTCATTCATCTATGCCGCTGCCAGCCAAGGCACTAAGAAAAAGAACTTCAGTTACAGGCTTTAAAGTCTAGATTAGACGGCTGTATTCTTAAGTAGCCCATTACAGACAAAACCACTCAAAATTCACTTCCAACATTTCAAATTTCAGAAGATTTTCACACTGGAAGCAGCATTTTCTCCTTCACTTCCTTTGCAATGCATGTAAAAAGCCTTTTTATTCTTTCTTTTTAAGAGACTTCCAGGCAAGGTTCATTTGTGGTAACACAAGACATTTGTATACAATTATCATCAAAGCTAACTTTGAGCTTATTATAGGGTATATTCCTCAGTTTCCAAGCAGTTCAGCAAAATCAATTTCCTACACATAAGTACCATCAGGTACATGATCTGTATTGAAAAACTCTGAGGGCTAATCCACACACAGTTTAACTTCTGCATAGACTAAACCTACACAATGAGAATTTAGCTAGCAGCTCACCTTGTTACTACTGAGGGGTCGACAGGCTGGTAGCAAAGTAGTACATTCAGTCCCTGAAAGTGATGAGCGTGGCTTCTCTTCCTTGGATTCATGAAATGCCAACGCACTGTGAGCTGAGGAATCTTACTCAGTGTTTGTATTATACAACTGCTAAAGCAAACAGTGTCACAGCTCCTGCAGGAACATGCATTACTGGGCGCTACCTGCACCAACCAGAACATAAAACAGGCTTCAGAGCTTAACTTTTGCCTTAGCATTGCACTCAAGACACGACTACAGGACAAGTACTGATATACTGAGCAAAGTTTGTGTTGTCCTCTGGTTGAGGTGGTTTTCCCAAATGCTGATAAGTTCTAAGAAGCTTTATCTTTCACTGCAGCAATGGGCAGGAAAGTAGCTAGCACTGCAGTGAACTGGGCAGGGAAATAGCTAAAACCGCAGGGAACTGTTCATTGTACTCTAAATTGCCCAAGGACAGGCTGAGGAAGTTGGGTGGTTCAGCCTAGAGAAGAAAAGGCTCTGGAGAGCCCTTACAGCAGCCTTCTAGTACTTAAAGGGGGCTACAGGAAAGCTGGGGAGGGGCTCTCAATCAGTGAGTGCAGGGATAGGATGAGGGGTAACAGTTTTAAGCTGAAAGAGGGGAGACTTAGATGAGATAGTAGGAAATCCTGTGAGGGTGGTGAGGCACTGGAACACGTTGCCCAGAGAAGTCATGGATGTCCCATCTCTGGAGGTGTTCAAGGCCATGTTGGATACAGCTTTAAGCCTGACCCAGTGAAAGGTGTCCCTGCCCATGGCAGAGGGGTTGGAACTGCATTATCTTTAAGATCCTTTCCAACACAAACCATTCTATGATGCCTGAAGCTCCAAAGTTGAATGTTCTCAATCTTGCTGTGCAGTCTCCTGCCTACACCTTCTGCACTTTGCACACGGTCTCCTAGAAGCCAAAGTTTGCCAACTTTACTCCTTCCCGCCACTGCCTGCTGCCCTATCAAGCCTCCACAATGAGAGTATTATCTTGAGCAAGTGGGCTGAAATATCTGAAACTGGAGGTTTCAGCCCACCTAGTAAAGCAAAGCATGCTTTTTTAAAAAGGGAATAATTCAACAACAAAGCCAAACTCACGTGGAGTGTCTAAACAAACAGTGTAGAGCATATCTACAGTTTCCATTACACTACTGACCAGCACAATTTGAAATGGAGCCTCAACAAGAACTTTCCTACCTTACTCTGCCCAACCCATAAGAAACCTGCTTTAGCACATGCGCATGTGAGCTGCTGTCAGGTCACTGCCTGGACACTGTTGTCATCTCTGTATGAAATTTTAGGTTTATGAAGCAAGAACCCACAACAGCTTTCTGCCTTGATTTAATAATGTGGTGGGGACAGAAGCAACCATTTGTCTGAACAGATGTTAACATGCGGCTTTGCATATATACAGTATCACTGCTTCAAGTTGGAGGGAAAACAGGCTCATCTGTACATGCACTGCATTAACAGGTACTTTAGAAGGAACAGTCCCTAGTCTCCTGACACTTCACATACACAACGCCCTCTGCAATCAAAGCAGCTTCAAGAGCCTCATGAAGTTAATATTTTAAAAGGGACAGAGACAGACTGCAGCTTTTTCAGACCATTCTAGAAACCTAGAATAGACCCAAAGACATCATCATCATCTGTACTGGAAGCAGAGTGTGACAAAGCCAGTGGAAGGGAAACAGTGGAGGAGTCATCACAGACTGGGTGAGAACTGTTAGTTCAGTGCAGAGGATTATAGTTCTAGGAACAGCCCACTGTGTGAACACAAATCTGCTTTGATACAGTCATAATTAATGACTCCCATTTCTTTACTGAAGCTTCCTCAAAATAGTCCTGGTAAGAATTGAATCTTAGGGAAAAAACCTATAGTTGTATTAAATGTGATTAGTGATCCACAGGTCCCTTGATCCATCCCAATTCTATCACCCATCATCCTGTGACGCACTGCCTTCTGCAGTGCCCATGAACAAGACAAACAATTGATAACACAATCATGGCATTCTATGGCCCTTGCTGGTATGCTAAGGACAGATTCCAGCAAATCTAAGCATAGTGTGAGCATCTGCAAATTGCGGCTCATCAGCTGAAGCAGGAGTAAAACCTGTTGTACCTCCACAAAGCACACAGATCTCGGAAAAAAGACATGCACACAGCTTGCAACGCAAATCTCAAGTGTAGCTACATGAAGAAAGCTGCAATTCGCTCCTTCACCTACAACTGATTCCTAGTCCTGATGCATTGCTGAAACTTGGGAGAATTTGGTGCTGCAGAGAACAGCACATCACCAAAGAGACCTATGTGTACAGCCAAGGCTGTAACTGTCAACAGCTACACGGCAAAGAAACTAAAGCCACTTAACCATCAGAGAAAGTTCTGGGAATGTTACCTGCAGAGCACAGCCCTGAATGCTGCTACGGGTCAGCAGAAGCATAACTAATGTGGTAACCCTATCAGCTGCTGATCATCATTACCCTAAGATCAAGTACATTTCAGTTAGACTAACATGAATTAATTTATTTGCATATGCAACTCCAATGACAGCTGCTGTGAAAACAAGCAATTCTGATAAAAAAAAAATTCTCTTCCAGGCACATGAACACAGGATTTTAGATCAATAGGGCTATTGAGTAAAGGCACAGGAGTACCATAACATCATTTTTTCAGAACTATGGGCTGGTAGCTGAATACAAACACTTTGTAAGTGTTCCTTGGTTACTGCTTTCTGCACTCCTTCCTGCTTGTCCAGTTCCAAAATCAATGCCTGTCACTGATCGGCCAGGACATCTTCTACGTCATGGAGATATATAATGCAACAGAGTTATTTTTAATATTTCCCAGAAGCCCCACTTCCACCTCTTGAGCAGGCTGCTCATCAGCACCTCCTGGGAAGAAGCATATCTCATCCTTCCAGTGCATCAGCCAGGATACACATGGAAGAATTCTAGCCTCAAAGATGCTTCCAGCAGATTCATCTCACCCTATAGTTATCTCCTCCAAAACTACTAGGGCACCTCCAGTCTTCCTCCCCTTCTGATATGCTGCTTCTTGCAGTTTTATTTAAAAAAATGGGATGGAGGTGGGAAGCCCCTGGGCAAGATTGTTACTTTCCTTGGGGATTTACTGAGCCTGGTTAGGGGATAAAGGAAGATCACAAAGCTGTGGCACAGTGCTAGAAGCCTCTCTGAAACTGCACAGAAAAGCAGCAAGCAGCCAGGAGGCCTCTGGGGAGCTGGACAGCACATTTTTGTGACCCAGGCAGTCAAGTCAGCTTCCCTGCAACACAAACCCACTGTATTAATGATAACCAAAGACATATCTGCAAAGATGGGAGTGGGTAGAGTTATGTGCACATCTTCATTATCTATTCCTTCTGACCTATTTGTGTTATATTCTGAATTAAAAGGCTGATTTTTACTCCAATAAAATCTGTGTTTTAAATCGTTCCAGTCTTAGCTCATCTGAGCCACTCTGCTTTCAGAGCCCCATCCAGCTCAGGATCCACAGAGACTCACTCCCTCTACACACTCCTGATCTGCAAGGTTCTTTCTTCTCTTTCCAGCACTCCCACAAGTAATCATTCCGCTAGTTTCTCAACCTAGCTGTATCACGAGTAGTCATACATTGTAGTGTCACTTGTGTGGGACACTCAGAAAAGGAAACTATTTTGTCAAGCAATTAACCCTCACCTTCACTGCTGCCACAAAACAAGACAAGTTACTCTTCGCGATATAGGCATTTAGCAGACACAACTGAATTCAACATGCTCATCAACTTAAATAAGCTATCTTTTCTGGTTCTAATGCAACATAAACAAAGGAAAATGCACCAATGAAGCAGCACTGACTTCAGCAAACAGTAAGTGAAATTCAATGCAGCTTATTTTCTTTTTACCACTTCCAAAGAAGGTGAAGATTTTTATTGTTCAAGGTTATCATGCTACGGAGCTTCTTCCTTTAAGAGCTCAACTACAGTTTGCCCTCTACACAAACTGACCTTTGGAGTCAATTTTTTTAACGCCCGTTTCATTATTTGAGGAAAATTATGATATAAAATATATAATGTTTATATTATATATTATATAAATACTGGTACCAACAGTATTGCAGCTTTCTACCCTTCACCAGGTCTGGCAGAACACTGCAATAAGTTATCAATGACATTTTTTCCAGAAAGAAAACAGAAATCACACAGACCAGACTGTTCTTTAGCTTGTATTCCATTAATTTCTAAGTTTTGCAATGCAACAGTAGATCCAATTGCCAGATGAAACTGTAAAGGTTTATAACCTGCTATAACGCACTAAAAAAATACAACATTCTCCAACACCACCCCTAATACAGGAACCTAGACTTCTCAACTTCTTTTGCCAGTGCTGCCAACCAGATTTGAAATGACAAGCTAGAAAAACAATAAGATAGTTGATCGCATACTTCATGTCTTAAATACCTGCACAGAATGAGAAACAGAGGTGGTAGTGTCAAAAGTCTGTATTGATCAAGGATTAATATTCAGAATTTTTTAAAAAAAATATTAAAAACTTTAGTTCAAAGAATTGTGCCTTTGGGAAAGCTGGGGAGGGGCTCTTCATCAGGAGTGCAATGACTGGATGAGGGGGCATGGTTTTAAACTGAAAGAGGGGAGATTCAGACTACGTATTAGGAAGTTTTTCCCGTGAGGGTGGTGAGGCACTGGAACAAGTTGCCTAGAGAAGCTGTGGAGACCCGATCCCTGGAGGCGTTCACGACCTGGCTGGATGAGGCTGATCCAGTGGAAGGTGTCCCTGTCCATGGCAGAGGGACTGGAACTGAATGATCTTTAAGGTCCCTTCCAACCCAAACTATTCTATGACTCTATGGATGATTTTATATTAATCCCATCAAAACTAATGTCACAGCTTTCTTAAAAAAGATACTTTCAATATATTTTAAATTTTGGTGGTAAATTTGAAAGTGGCATCTCAGTTGTTCCCCACAGAAGCATTTTTAGAGCTTTGTCTCTATTGGGCTTTCCAGGACTTAAGGACTGCACAAACTTCCTATTGTTTTGAAACTCAGGGCAAGTCTTTTATGTTTTCAATCCCTACTTCCCAGTAATATGTTCAGATGCAAGAAGGGCCTTTAAATTCTCTTCCTTTCAGCAATCAAATTTCTCCAGCCATGCTGTAGATCACAAAACTTTCATCAAATGAACAATGCTGTTTGTTTACCAAACAAATACACAATCAAGTAAAAAGTGAAGGCTTTTCAAAATTCCTCTGCCCAACAAAGTTTTTGTGACCAGGACATGCTCAATGTCTAGAATTAAGATCAAACAAGCAGCACAGACTACATATGTCACAAACACAGAATTCATCCAAACTCAGCAAATGCTACCAATGCAAGACATACAACTACAGAGTTCCTAGCAGCAGTTACAAACAATACATTCCTGTGGATGAGAAGAACTTCTAAAGGATGAAACAAGTCAACCAATTTGTCAAAACCCTAAAACAAGACACAGACTCAGTATTTTGAAGATCTCGACACCATGTCTCTCAAGCTTTACTCGGTCCCATAGACTCACTTGAAACTAAAAGATTATTTAAAAATTCTGTATTCATATAGCACAACTGGTGAAAAATAACCTGTCCCAACTGGTATTAAGATTTAAAACACAGAAACTCAATCCTCAATATTTTGTTAGCAACTTTAATTCCAACCAAACCTAATTTAGAATTCCAACAAAGTATAAAGGAATGATAGAAAGCGTTAATATCAATGACATCTGTATAAGGACTAAGAGATCATTCAGGTCAAAGAACAAATTGTTCACCTCTACTCACTAAAGCACATTTAGAGCTTCTTCAAGAAGCACCATTTGAATTTCAGTTCTTTTACAATCCTGAGTAAACTATTCTGATAGCTACTGATTTGTTACCACATGTACCCTAAAGAAACTTTTTTCTGCCGATTACCTCATTCAGACTTCAAGGGTACCACACAGGTTTAACATCCTACTGCAGAAGTTTAAAAGTAAAAATGTGTGCTATCACAACATTTCCAAAGTCATTAAAATAAAAAAACTCCAGGGATACAATAATGAAATCAAAGTTTTATCTTCCACGTGATTAAAGCAAGCCAATACGATCAAGTTACTCAGCCCAGCAGCACAGCTGCTCAAGCACTTTGAGCTAGCAGTGGTCATAAAGAGGTGGCTAGATTGTAATGTATAGCGGGTAACTTGTCTCTGAAGTGAGTTGTTGCTCTTGGCAGCATTTTCAGCACTGGTATCTTTACTCACCCACTACGCTAGCTATTCACAAAGGCACTACTTAAAAACCCCTAAGAGACAAAAAAAAAAAAAAAAAGACTCTGAAGAAATCAGTTACCCAGTATTTACAGCAAGATGACCATGTTCCAGACTCATCGAGCAGCTGGAAATGAATAATTTCAAAGATTATAATGTTCTTATGGCCACAGCATGTCTACCTTCTAAGGCAGTCATTTCCTCCTGACTGTATTGCTGGCTTTGTGTTCATCTGGTTATGCTGATCCAATGAGATGTGAGACTTTGGAATACTTGTATATAGTGGCATATTTTCATCCTGGTATGGCATCCTTAGCCTGAAACACCCCAACTACGATAGGGGAAGCAGAAGTCTAACAGCATACATGTAATATAAGCAGGACATGCACATCAGCCAGACTGATTGGGTTTTCCTTCATTTAGTGTTAAAAGACAAGTTTAACTGTTTGAAGAAATATACATGGCAATTTCCATGCTGCAATACTTGGTAGGCACTTGTATAAAAAAGCAATAAATCTTAACAGTTAATTAATCACCTTTAACATTAATCGGTAAGTTCTCATATAAGTTAACTGTATAACAACAAAGGTTTCTAGTAAAAGTGAGTTTGGTACAAAACAGCAGCTTGTCAGTTATTTACTTACTGTTCTCTATGGTTGGATCATATGAATCAACAAACTGTCCTTCCACAAACTGAATCGTCAGTGAAGATTTTCCTGTAAAGCAAGGAGAAGATAATTTATATTCTTCAGGCTGTTATCACTTTACAATTACCAGTAGATACACTAATGGTTTTGTAAGAGCCAATACAAGATTTGCACAGTTCATTTAAATATCTATACATGACAACTGACCTACTTCTAAATTAAGTGTCTACTCCTAGTAACTGGGTCTCCTGAACATATGAAAAATAGCATAAGAACTATTTGGCATGTATTCTGCTTTTGTTTTAACAGAGCATCATGTAAGCACCTCCTCCAGTTTAACACAAATCTAAAAATAGCAATGTCCAATCCTCATAAAACTAAATTTAACAATTTGCTACACTTGGAATGCTTTTCTCTTGAGAAATAAGGAAAACTAGAAATAATTTTCAGTCATTGCACAGAAAACTAGGAACTAGGATAGAATTAACTAAATTTGGTTTGACTGGGAGACTGGACATCTTTCCCACTGCAAAAGGATAATCTCAAAATGCTTGAGATCAATATACTGTACTCTTCTCTTAACCCTCTTAATGCCACACTGAAACAGACTAGTGAATACTGTATTTTAAACACAGTGATTAAGGGAGCATCATTGAATTTTCTTTTAAAAGCAATTTAACTGCTCTTTAAGCAGACAATGTAACATTCCGAATTGAGGTCATGCTGATCTGATCAGACAATGTCCAGTAAAGAGTAATGCAAACTGTCTCACTTAGTAACAGACTGGCAAAACCAAAACTAACTTACTCTTGAAAGATTGGTGAGGGATCTGGAGAACAGACCTTATGAGGAACGGCTGAGAGAGCTGGGGTTGTTTAGCCTGGAGAGGAGGAGGCTGAGAGGAGACCTCATTGCTCTCTACAACTACCTGAAGGGAGGTTGTAGAGAGGAGGGAGCTGTGCTCTTCTCCCAAGTGACAGGACAAGAGGGAATGGCCTCAAGCTCCGCCAGGGGAGATTTAGGCTGGAGATTAGGACGAAGTTTTTCACGGAAAGGGTCATTGGGCATTGGAACAGGCTGCCCAGGGAGGTGGTTGATTCACCTTCCCTGGAGGTGTTTAAGGCACGGGTGGATGAGGTGCTGAGGGACATGGTTTAGTGTTCGATAGGAATGGTTGGACTCGATGATCCGATGGGTCTCTTCCAACCTGGTTGCTCTATGATTCTATATTACAAGATGCTAAAAGTGATTTGCACACATTGACCACAAAAAGCACCTTTAAAGCTCTTCAACTTACAAAACATTGCTGAAGCCTTAACACAATTTCCATTACAGCACATCATCTGCATTTGGGACTCTACCAGATCCTATTACATTATGTTTACTGGACAAAACATTCTCAAAGATTGCCAACTGCTTTGGCTGCCTTTGGACATACACATATTCTTCGTGCTGCTTTATATTCTTCTCATTGGCAAGAAGTGCAAACAAAATATGACCTCAAATTAAAATTTAGACTCAAGACTATCCTACTGAGTGGAAGCCTTTCAATGACACCCTAAGTAACCAATGTTGTGGATTAACTAGTTTATAGTAAAACTATTTTCAAGAATTAATTGCTTTGGATAAAGACTGCCTACTTGCAGTGCTTGGACAATGTTATATTTATACTTTGCTGTAGAAAAAGGTTCTTTCCTAAGCATTCCTTCAGGAGGTATTAAGAAACAGTTTTCCATGTCCAACACCCCCATTCTTGCTCTATCATGTAAAGCTCTTGGCCTGTTCCCATACTACTCTCAGCACACTTCACAAGCCATTTTGTTAAAGGCATTCTTAATAACTGCAAGTCAGACAAAACAGAATGAAAGGGATGCAAGGGAAGCTTTGCTTAGTATTTATAATTATATGTGCAGTCAATTCCTTCATTAACTGTAATACTTTCAGGATTTACTTCTCCAGGAGGAAGGAAGAAAATGTTACAGAAGCATCATCACTTCGGGATTTTCCAACAGCCATAACTTCCATCAAGTCACTGCTTGGTTTCTTTCAACATCAGTGCCCAGCTCTGCCATGCTTATTCTTTTGCTGTCTCCCGTCCATCGTGCCAGTACCACACTAAAACCACAGACAAACCCCAAAGTGACCAGCCAGCACACAGCCTTTTAAGAGCAGGTTTTTTTCTAAAACGAAGTTCTTGGCTACCATCTTCTGATACCTCTAACAACACAACTGAAGTTGCCATACTCAGGGAGCTTTCAGAGCACACCACATCTTAAACTGTTGCTCCAGCAAGGAGAGGGGCAGGGAAAGCAACCATGAATATCTAAAATGATTCTAATAAGGTCAGGGTTAGAACTGAGACTGTGCAACTCAACTCTCTGAGACTATATATTTTGGACACCACTTAAAGAGCTTATGAAGTTTTGAACTATTTCTTCTTTAGCTAAAAGCTTATGAAGTTGCAACCCACAGTTCATGCTTCCAGATTCTTGGCCAGTGCTGGCACATTAAGCGCTCTGTTAATTATTTCTATATTAGGCTATTATATACCTTAAAGAAAAGAAAAGCTAAGTTAAGCACAGATCACCACTGGACATTTTTTCCTCCTAAGAAGGATCCCAAACTAACTGGAAGACTTGACTGCTACTGCCTGTCTGCGCTCCGTCTGGAAACAGAATACTACAAAAAAATCAGAGCCAACAGAAAACACTGTGTTTAACATCCAGCTGCATTAATTACTGCTTTCCTCCTAGCAGTGAAAGAGGAGGAAACAAAACCAGACAAAACTAGTGTTCCAAACCTCTCCTCCTAAATTCCTCCAAGCTTTGTAACAAGCCTTCCAGTAATGATGTGTTCGTGATCACCAGAGGATGCCTGCTTTCCTAGATGAGCCACAGGGAAGCTCTCCAGTCTTGGATTCAGCCACATTTCCCGTGTCCCCCCCTCTCCCCACCCCAGGGGGGTGTTAAATAAACGCATGCAGCAGTATTCCACTAAACCAAAGCTTCCAGAGGGGACACAAGAAATTTAAAACCCAAGTCATTAACACCCTGCTGCCTTGTCTCAGCTTGTATTCCAGAAGCACACAGGACCATGTAAACAACAGCCTGGCCTGAACTTTGTCCTACAGGTTTTATTCCAGGTCTTTGACCTATGCTCATGGACAGAGAGGAAAATTAAGTTGACAATTTAGTTCCTATCTACTCTTTCCCCAGAAAGATCAGGCAACGTTTTCAGAGAGAATTACAACATAAACATAAGGTCTGTGAGGCAGGGGCCAAGGAACTGCACGCGATGGCATTTACTGATGTGCTTCTCCGAGCACTGCAGAGGAGAACTTGGGGAGACACTCCAGTCTAAATGTGCACACATCACAAACACACTGCAGCCTAAAAGGACAAAAAAGCGCCTGACATCAGCAGCAAAGACTAGAGTAATTGATTACTTAAGGGTGTGCACCTCAAAAAAGGCTCAGCTCTAATAGTCTAATATTCCTCATTTGCAAACACCACATGTTTTCTAGTTTACTAAGCTTTTCCTTGTAGCCTTCTCCACAATGGCACTTTAAGTGCATCCACTATCAAGTTCTAGGAAAATAAACATCTGTTGAGACCAAAAGGAGAAGCGTCATGAGCAGAAGTAAGGCAAAGTCTGCTGGCAGCAGTTTACTGAATTGATGGAGACCTGTGATTTTAATACGAAAAAGTATTTGTAAAATGGAGAAGATTATGGTTTAACACTTTGGCTCTGTTTAGAATTAGAGAGCTTAAAATGACTAGGAAGAAATAAATGAATCAAATCAGGGCAAGACTAGGACAGGGCAACAGGATGACTCCTCCAGCTATACTTGCTATGGTAACTCAAAGCACTAGAGATACTCTATGGTAGAAGAGTTGTAGTCAAAATCCAAGTTGATTGGCTCTGAGAGCATCAAGCCAGAAGGTAAGGGCTGGGAGGAATGGGTTTTACAAGTATTTAGAATACAAGTCCCAGGTGGCCAAAAGCTCAACAAAGCTGCCCAGAATTACCCAAACGGTATTTGCATACACGATTTGTTATTTATGGTACGATGTGCGACTGGAAGAGTTTTCCCACTGTCAAAACAGAGAAGGAACAGGTTTTCAGACATTAAGCAATTTCAGAAAATAAAGCTGTCACATTTCTATTCATACAATAGAGCACTCACTACATAAAGCCAAATGTCCCATAAACACTCCGAGTAGTGCAGTCACAGCACATCAGTTCCACATGCCACTGCAATTGTCAAGGCAAAACACATGCCAAATGGAATTTTCACTCATCCTTTTACTTCTTGGACAAGAGCTGTGGTATTTAATCTAGCCTTAAAATGCAAGCTTTACAACACCAGGCAGTTTACCAAGGAGATGAGTAACTGAGCACGAGTGGGCTCATGAGCAGTTGGCCTCTTGAAAGAGGCTATGCCCCCTTCTTCAGTGCTCCACCACCCACCTGTTGTCCCCATGCCACATCCTTATTCTCCCTGCAATAGGCACAGGGGAAAGCCCAGATGAAATTCTCATCTGCAGTCAACTTCCCTGCAAACCCATGAGACAGAAATGATGCAACTGGAGAGTGAGCAAGTCAAACAACAGCTCCACAAGCAAGGCATTGTGCAAGCCCAAATCTGCAGCTGCCCTCTAACATGGCACCTCTGTGACAATGGCTGCTGGCAGCATGCTGCAGTTTTATCTCCACAGGAAGAATTTCTCAATACTTGAAATAGCCTGCACAAGCAAATGGTAAACAGTTTGATAGGGTCAAGAACAACAACTACTCAAGAGTTGCAATTCTCCATTCTGTTAGAATTTTAGATGTAGTTTCTTTAACCCATCTTTTTCCACTAAAATGCCTGCTGAGGTACTTTGCTTAATTATTAAACACTTAATAGCTGGTAGCATCTAATACGTCCCTACCATAAGCTACGCATCTTACATAAGTTGGCCTCTATGTAGACCTACTCAGTCTAACCTACAGAAAAAAACACGTTTAGGTTTTGCCACAAAATATTTCCAGGAATTTCATACTGAGATGTTGTCAGTCATGTAAAATTAGATAAGGCTTAGTGCATGCCCAACTTTCAGTACCTTGCACGCAGCTATGCTCAACTTAGTATGCTTCACAGAGATGAAGTTTTCATACTTAAAGTTGATTATTGGGATCTTTATCTTCATTAATTCAGAATATCAAGATGTACAAAATGGAGACAGTAGCATTTCCACACTGCATGTTATCTGTTTGTCCTCAGAGCAGAGAAAGGGACAGAATGACTTCTTGGAGCAGACGAAGGTTTAACAGGGTACCAAAGGGAACTAGAGCATCATTCTTTGATAAAGATCTTTTCACAAGATTGCAGATGATCTCAGAACCCATCACTAGCTCATCATTCATCTCTGGTTTCATCATTAGCAACTTTCTATGGTTAATCAAGACTTTACCCTGCAGACACTAATTATGGCTGTGTAGTAGCTATTTAGCTCTCCACTCCTATGGAGTTCAGTAAATCATTCTAATGACTAAAAACAATACTTCTAGGTCCATAACGAATTCTGGTTTTAAATCTCTGGAGACAGGGATACAATCATAGAATTATAGAATAACCAGGTCGGAAGAGAAACACCGGATCATCGAGTCCAATCATTCCTATCAAACACTAAACCATGCCTCTCAGGAACTTGTCCACCCATGCCTTAAACACCTCCAGGGAAGGTGAATCAACCACCTCCCTCGGGAGCCTGTCCCAGTTCCCAATGACCCTTTCCACAAAATATTTTTTCCTGATGTTCAAGCGTAAGCCTCCCCTGGTGGAGCCTGAGGCCATTCCCTCTTGTCCTGTCCCGTCACTTGGGAGAAGAGGCCAACACCCTCCTCTCCACAACCTACCTTAAGGTAGTTATAGAGAGCAATGAGGTCTCCTCTCAGCCTCCTCTTCTCCAGGCTAAACAATCCCAAGCTCTCTCAGCTGTTCTTCAAAAGGCCTGTTCTCCAGCCACGTCACCAGCTTTGTTGCTCTTCTCTGGACTCGCTCCAGAGCCTCAACATCCTTCTTGTGGTGAGGGGCCCACAACTGAACACAGGATTCAAGGAGCGGTCTCACCAGGGCCGAGTACAGAGGGAGAAGAACCTGCCTGGACCTGCTGGTGACAGTGTTTCTGATACAAGCCAAGATGCCATTGGTCTTCTTGGCCACCTGGGCACACTGTTGACTCATGTTTAGTCGGCTGCCAACCAACACCCCCAGGTCCCTCTCCTCCTGGCAGCTTTCTAGACAGACTTCTCCTAGTCTGCAGTTCTGCATAGGGTTGTTGTGCCCCAAGTGCAGGACCCAGCATTTGGCCTTGTTAAACCTCATGCCGCTGGACTCTGCCCAGCGGCCCAGCCTGTTCAGATACCCTTGCAGAGCCTCCCTACCCTCCAGCAGATCCACACTTCCACCCAGTTTAGTGTCATCTGCAAACTTCTTAAGGGTGCACTCGATGCCTTCATCCAGGTCATTGATGAAGACACTAAACAGGGGCTGGACCCAGCACTGAGCCCTAGGGAACCCCACTTGTCACTGGCCTCCAGCTGGATTTAACACCATCCACCACCACTCACTGGCCTGGCCATCCAACCAGTTTTCTACCCAATGAATGGTTTGTGTTTTACTGAGATACAACTTTTACTCATGAGTAAAAGTTGTAACTTATAATAATCTATTTTGCACCATAGTTTTATGCATTTTGTACTGACATCCTTACAACGTCAATTATTTTCTGATGCTTACAAAGAATACTCCTGTCGACACACAGAGCTAACCTGCAGCACTCGCTAATAGGATAGTCATGTTCGATTTGCAACACAGAGCGGTGGTGCTCCTCCTCTCCAAGTGCTGCCTGAGCTTTCTGAAGGACTGGGACCTGCCCTTACAATCCTGCAAAAGCAGAAGTCTGAGGACTTCAATGAGACATGAAAAAAAGAGGAGAGGACAAACCAAAACCAGACAGCATTTCAGGACAACACAAGCTCCCTTCTCAACTTCTATGGCACTCTATCCCATTGCTACAACTGTTCCCTGCCTCCTTCTGATTTAGTTTTATATTAGGATTAAAAAAAAAAGCACTTGAAAGTCTTAAGACAAGGCATTGCAGCAAGAACCATTCATGCAGTAGAACAGGAGGTTTGCACCATGGTCTGTAACACTAAGAACACAAGTCCGCAGGAAGAAAAGGACACATGACTTTCTCTTGCTTCTACATTGCACAATCTTCTTGAGGTTTAATCAAAGGTATTCCTCTGCAAGCCAGGAGAAATCTGACAGGTGGTCATTTAGAAGGGAAGTCAGATGGTTTCCTTTATTTTCTTCAGATCTCAAAGCATTTGGTAAAGCTCACAAGCGCATCTGTGGGACTTTGAAGGCTTACTGCTGCCAGCCTTGAAAAGCACAAACCAAGAAGGGCTAATGTTGCTCCCTAGATCATATTTTCTATAAGAAAACAAAGGAGAGAGCATGTGCTCTATCACCGATACATAACGGCAAACTTGCTCCATCCTGCTGCCCTGCACACCTCTCTGTTCACTTGTGCTTTGTTCGAACATATGAGATGTCCAGGCAAGTATGTACAGAGAGATTCCACTGTCTTGCTGCAACAGCTTAGTTGCCACATCCAGGAGTCCATTTTGTCTCTACTTAAGTCAGTAACGTCAGCAAAAGACTGTCAGAAGAAATATTTTATGTTGGTGTTTCTTGCTGGCAGAAAAGCATGTGCCACAGTTTGTCTGATACTGCCCTTTTAATGGATTAAACCATTTAACTCCTCACGTTTTACTATCACATCTAAAGACTGAAAAGCTGTTACAAGGCTTAAAGAAATCCAGAAAACTTCCATGTCACACATCTCACCTGGTCATGCACAAGTGGCTGCATCCAAGATGCTTTAAATAGGTCAGGGAAACTGCATCCTGGGCTCTCCCAAATACAATGGATCCAAGACAGGCAACCGATATTTCCTCAGTTAAACACCATTACCTTTACTCTCTGCAGAAACTGTGCATCCCTGCAGCATGTTCCCAACTCTGCCTCGACAGCACCAGGCATAAAGCATTTCGCATGGCTGTAGAAACTGAGGCAACCACTTATCCAGCAAGCTTGCTAGCCAATTAGCAAATGTATTCCTAAACTAAAAGTCAGGTAGTACTACTTGATATATCAGGTTTGTAAAGAGAAGCTTATTAGGCTCAAAGATTGGACCCTAATGACCCTAATGGAGGGAAAGAGCCTGAACTTTGTCCGTATTTCCTAGCCAAGAGGGAAAATCCAAGTTGCACTGTTGGACAGAGGCCAACTCCTCTCTCCCTGTGCACACGCTTCAAGCAGCTAATTAGGATCTGAATGAACGTGACCTTTCCTTGGATCATCGGGTATGTACAACATGAAACATCTTTGAAGGATACTTCCAGTAACTGCCATTATTCCACATAAATCAGTTTAAAAATGCTATGTAACTGGCAATGAAAGTGTGTATCTCTTGCTTTAATGCATTCTATGCATTCCCCTTCCGCATCTTCAAGGTTTTTCAAGGGAACAAACTCCCAATTTCCAGTCAGTTCTTTCTTGATGCTAAGGATCATTGAGGAGTACAACTTACATGCCCTTTCTGCAAGCCAGAAATATCAGGACTAGCAGGATTTAAGTAGTTGCTCAAGTGGATCTTTCCACCAACCTTCCATCCACTGCACAGATACTGCCTTAACTGTATTTGCCGTGCAGCTGAACTGAACAGTAGACATCGATGAACTCCACCCTAAGAAACCACATGGATAAAGTGGCTGTTCGGGCTTACCAGGAGATTTGCAGTCAACACGTTCCTTCTTATCATTTCTACACAACAGGCTGGAGTTAACACCAGTCACATTGAGTTACACGTTACTACTAACCGCCTGGGGAAACATCGTGCCATCGAGCGCAAAGACAGAAATTTGGATGTTAAACCTAACATTTCTATTAGAAAACAGGATAAACTCATCTTTCCATTTCACTGCAAATCTCATGGTTTTTAAACCATCTGACCTACACCAATAACAGAAAACTTCAATAGAACAGAACCTATATCAAGATGAAAGGCCTCTGCCCAGAGACAGGTGACTTTTATAACATAATACATTAATTGTATATCTCAATCTAATTGCCCAGTTAGCACTAGAAGATCTTGGCAACAAAAGGCAGCTTCAGCTTGCAGCACTATACCCAACTCTGAAGCAGTCAGTCCATTTAAGAGGCTCCTGTGCCCCCACTGATGGTTCAAAGTCTGACAAACCCAATGTCAACAAGCGCTAGCAACACATGTGGCAGCCAAAATCTGACTTTCATGGAAAGAGTGCTACTGCTGGCAGTCAACAACAGCCCACAACACTATTCACCTGCCATGACCTGCACTGTTGCAAGCTCCCAAGCCTGCATGAAACATCAGGAACTGCGGTACCAACCCTGACAACACTAACATCTCTTAGAAAAAAGAGAGAAGGTGGTCTTCAGGGATATCGATAGAATAGCACCGACTCCCCCTTTCAGCAGCGGAGCAGGACATGGTCATCTCCATCGCACCTCTCAACAGATGCATAGGTAGACACTAAGACTGTATTGAGCCATGATCATACAGTTGAGCCTTATCCATTTCAGTTCTCCTGCGCTAGCATAAGGCTGCTGTGGACCTGTATAGAACCATGTCAACATAAAAACCAGTATGCCTGAACTCTACCACCCTCCACGAAACCCATCCTATCATATTGGATCAGCTTTTCATAAGTTACTATTGTCTATCCTTCAATTCAATTCTAGATCTTCTTCGAATTTACTTTATAAGGCTTCCTCCCTGTTCCTTCTGCTTAACCTGTGGATTTCTTCCCCTTCAATATGCATCAGGGTTGAAGAAAGCCACAATCTATTCAATGCCATCTTCACACCATAGCACTTTATACAGCTGGAGTTGGTCGTTAACCCCTCCCCTCTAACTCTGATTGCAAATCTTCTTCATTTACATGCTTATCTTGATCAATGCAACAGACCAGACTGAATACAGAGGGCAATCTGTTAACAGTAAGGAAGGTTCAAAGTAATACAGCAAAATCACAGCATGGCAAACATGGGTAAGATACCGGGAACAAAAGACTCTGGGGTAACAATAACACCACACAGACTACCAGAAGAATCATTAGAGGCCCTAACCTGTGGAAATTTTAATGGAATTCAAGCCAAAGATACACCAGATATGACATGACAGTTGATTTTGTCACAGGGCAAAGACAGAATAGGTAACGCTTGCTTCCTATAGCATACTATAAAGGTCTTGCCTATCACGAAAGCCAGCTGGCTTTCTTACCTTCCTAACAAGTATGTATCCATCTGCTGGCTCATGAGGTACCTCACAGTAAGAGTTTTCAGGCAGGAATCACACTTTGCTACTCTGAGTTTTTATAGAATCTAGTACAAAAAAGCCACAATACAGAACTCTGATCTTTGCAAGTAAGAACAACAAAAACACAGAACAAAGTGAAAAAAAATCCCAGTCCCACTCCCACCCTCCCCCAACCACTTGAAAAAAGCCAGGGAGGTAACCAAGGATGACATTTGCAACCTGACCCCTAGCTACTTTTCCACTTAGACTTTCTTTCACAAGCGAAGAGCCTTTCAGCCATTCCAGTTCCAGTACCTGAATAGCACTTGCCAAGAGAAGCTGGATCCTTCACTTCCCAGCACTGCACTAGCTCAACCACGCAACTTGGACAAGGAGCTGAGTATCAAGCTACCTTCTGAGGTAATCTAACTTCAGGCTGACCTTCAAGAGACAGAGCAGCATACTGTATTTGTCCCCTGTACAAGCCTTTGTGTATCAGCACAAAACTCTCAAAGTACAATAGCAATTTTTACTGTATTGTCATCTAGTTAAATCAGAAAGACTTGAATTTGCAATTAACTGGATTAAAAAAAAATTAAGTACTTTGCATCTACTTGGTCAAAATGATTACAAAGCAAACTATGAAACACAAATAGTTTGGGTGACAAGATTTACCACAGGAACAGCAAAGGCCTTCAGAGTCTAGGTATGTGGGAAATAACCCACATTGTCATTTTTGGTTTCCACACTTCCATGCTGTAAGAACTGGAGAAGCAGGGCCAACAGTCCCCACAATAAGCTCCCCTTAAAAGTTAGGTCCATACACCCCTTCTCATACCATCCATTTTTCTCCTTGCCAATTTCAACCATTAAGCCTTTTGATTTTTGAACCTCTGAAACATACAGCCCGTGCTCACACAAGCAGGTGGATGACAAAATAACGAGGACCATTTTCAGAAAAAAAGAGCCCTATATCCTACTGTCTCATCATTTGCTATAAACTGCAAATGAGATAATGGCTTTTTAAGATCATAACCTTTTTGCCTGGTAACCCACAGAAAAGAGCTATCATCTTATTTTTCTGTACTACCATCAGTTACATTTGTTGTAGTAACTGCTTGTGACAAAAGCATAACAAAAGCTAGGCTTCGGAACATCATTTGGAACAGTTCTCTAAGTTTCACTTCAACTCCTCCTCTGGCCTACCAACACACTTCAGGATAAGAGATACTTTGCAGCTGAGGAAGGATAAGCACAAAAATGGTTTAAGTGTTTTAAGACTCCTTCATCCACTCTGTATAAAGAACATGATTTTGAAACATTCAAGTGGCTTCTTATTCTTCCTAGCTTTACTGTTCCGTAAACCTGAATTACCTTACATTCAAACAACTTTTAGAGCTATTTTTAGCAACCACAAAAGGTTTTTCAAGAATTTTGACAACCTTTTTTCTCCAAGCATGGAAAGTAGTTAAACCAGCACAATTAGCACCCTTTTTTAGAACACATTTATATTTATTAACTACTATCAAACTATACAGGTGAGGCAGAATATCTGTTAGAAATGGACATTTCCACGGAAGCAAGGCAGAAGGTACTGCTGCAAACTAAAAGACACGAGGCTTCTTTATATGGATTTTTCAAAGCATAAACTTACACTTCTAATTAAAAATGTTAAGTTTCAAATAGATTTTAGCACACCAGACGTCTGTTATTAACAGGGAACCAAGCCCTAAAGCAAAATACACTTTGCTAAATTAATGTCAAGTGCTTGACTGTTTTGACAAGTTTGTAGGACAGATTTAAGAGTTTTCCTATATATTATGCACCCCAGCTCTTTTGCATATAACAAGCGTACCTTTAAAGGAGGTCATACAAATTGAATGAAGTTTTGGCAATACAATCTGACAAGCTGTTGAGGCTAGACAGATGTATCCCACTAACTCGGGGGAAAATGTTGTCAAGAGACACTTTCATATCATAATTTCACATTACACTTGCACACATTCACACCCACACAGTGAAGACCAGTTATGTATTCCCTCTTATTCCAAATTAAAATTCATTTAACTCAGTGCTCCACAGGACACAAATAACTAGCTGAGATTTGTCACGCATGCTGTTCTAGTTCCTGTAATGTAAAATACCTAGGAATACTGATAACTACTCATAGAGAATCATAGAGCGGTTTGGGTTGGAAGGGACCTTAAAATTCAGCTCCACCCCTGCCACCATGGGCAGGGACACCTTCCACTGGATCAGGTTGCTCAAACCCTCAGCCAACTTGGCCTTGAACACCTCCAGGGATGGGGCATTCATGACTTCTCTGGACAACCTGTTCCAGTGCCTCACCACCCTCACAGGTAAATTTGTTTTCCTTATAACTAATCTAAACCCACCCTCTTTCAGCTTAAAACCATTCTCCCCTGTCCTGTCACTTCACTCTCTGATAAGACCCCCTCTCTATCTTTCCTATGAGCTCCCTTTATGTACTGGAATGGCACTAGAGGGTCTCCCCAGAGCCTTCTCATCTCTAGCCTGTTCCTGTATGGGAAGTGCTCCAGCCCCCTGACTATCTTTGTGGCCTCCTCTGGACTCACTCTAATAGATCTATATCTTTCCTACGCTCCAAAACTGAATGCAGTACTCCAGGTACATCCTGCATACAACTTAAAATTTGCATGTATAGCAGTCAAAGTGCATATGGTAAACTGAGGAAGAACTACTGCACGTAAATAGATTTTTTTGTGGTGTGAATCATCTCTATACTGTAGTAGTAATGACAAATACATACAAACAAAGAAGAGTCAACCAGATTGAGAAGTCAACTAGTATTTGCAGGTAACAGGTATTTTGTACTATATCTTAGCAAACAGTCAAGATTACTCTGAAAAGCAAGGGAGCCTTTAGATTCATTTCCACTGGGTTTCCAGGCAGAGAGGCAAACAGCGATTCTGAATGCCTCCAGCATACAGGTTGTAGCGAGGCAGGTGTTGGTGTCTTCTCTCAAGTAAGAAGTGATAGAACAGGAGGAAATGTCCTAAAGCTGCACCAAGGGAGGTTTAGATTGGATATCAGGAAAAATTTCTTCACCAATAGGGCTGTAATGCGCTGGAGTAGGGTGCCCAGGGCAGTGGCTGAGTCACCATCCATGCAGGTATCTAAAAAGATGCATAGATATGGCACTTCAGGACATGATTTAGTGGCGGCTTGGCAGCATTAGTTTAAAGGCTGGACTCTATGATCTTCGAGGTCTTTTCCAACCTAAACAATTCTGTGATTCCATGATCATAGTCAGGAGCTTTGGCTTTGATCCAGTGCAGCACCTTCACTACCAAGCATTTCCAGAAAAATCCAGGTCATACCACTTGAAGCGTTATCTGAATTTGAAGACTTCAGAACAAGGTTTAGATTTAACCCAGGTCAAACATGTTACTTTTCCTCAATTCTGCATGAAATTATTAGATTTTACTACATAAGGTTATTTTAATAAGAATCTCAAAAAGCCCAATTTCTTCATGGTTCACTAACACACAGTTCACCACCTCCACACAGCTTGCTTTCTCCATCATGAGAACTACTCTGGTTCAAAAGGCCCATTGTTGAAAGTTTACAAAAAAGCATTCATGCTTATCTGGAGTGGTGGAGGAAAATATTCACAGATGTGGCTTCCTAAGAGGTCTGCCTGAATCAAAGCGTGCACAGCCACAAAGAGCCCAATCCACCCACTCCAAAACCAGTTCCTGCTCCTGATGCCATTCCCTCTGTCCAGGTTGGAGTTGCAGAGATATATAAAACCTTTTCCTTCTGGTTGCTTTATTTTTGAAAGAAATCAACTCCTTGAGTTGGTGATCGTGCTTCCAGTGTCAGCACTGGGATGCGGGATCACTGGGTTAGGTACACAGCACAGGATCCACTTGACTTTTGCCAAGGAAAGCCCCACCCTACATAGCTCATTTGCATCTGCCTTTGTTATGTGGCAATTAAAAAACAAACTGGCAGGAATGTCTCCAGAGAAAAGTTGCACTTGAAAGCCTGTTTCAGCACTCTGTTCAAAAATGCCGCTGTTTGCTTCCTTCCTTGTTACATGTTCAATACAAGCATCTTTTCCTCCAAAAATCAATTTGGCATCCATTGTACTTCCTGTTTCTCAAGAAGGAAATACCATCTTTAATCGCCCACATTCATATGCTATTGGTGAACTTCATAATCTTAAATCTTGTTAAAAGGTCTGCTAGCCAACATCACATGGATTTTCTCCACATTCTTCCCTTCTTCCCCATCCCACAGATCCTCATTTGCAGGATAGCTGCCATCAGTGTGCAAGAGCTGTATAGGAAATCAAACATCCTGACCAGGATTGGAAGACAAACATTTTAAGCAACAACCACCCCCAAACTCAGGAAGCACATTTTACTTTCTCACATTATCAAATTCACAACAGATTTGCTATTCATTTCAAATATAGGCATTGGAAAACAAAAGGAAAACTCTCAAGTCCTTATGGAGACAGATCCATGACTGACAAGTGCAGCTTCGTGTTTCTGCATTACCGTGCTTCATGTCTGCAGCTTCCTATTTAGGATAATTTGGGTTGACACCAAGCAATTTTGACTCATGCAGGATTCACAGAGCTTCAGTACATTATGAACAACCCACAGAGAAGCTGTTTCGATTTGGATTGAATGCACGATCAAGTTGAGGAGTTTTTTAAAAGACGCCCTTGAACATCACCTTCAGGAGAGCTACAGGAAGTTAATCATAACTGGTAGTTTATCGCATTTTAGCCTGCTCTTCTAATCCCAAGCGCATGGTTATGCTAAGTTTCTACAGCAGCATGTACTGCAGAGGTGTCTGACTTACCCAGAACCTACACGTAAGGCAGTGTAGCATTTCTAAATCAAGAGCTTTAACTTTATATAGCTTATAAATTACAGGATCTACCTTTCATTTAGTTTCTCCCATTGATGTTAACTCTAGGTACAGCAATCAAACACCAAGACACTCAAATACACAAGCAAAACCTGCAATGTTACCATTAAAAAGAGATTAGGGTAGGCAATTTAAGAGTTAATCCTGGAACTGCGTCCTCAAATAACCCTGCTGTGGCTTGATATTACAGCTGAACACACTGCCTCTAGTGCTTCCAGCTACTGCTATCAAATGCACTGTAGCAACACTCAGTGTTGAGCTGCGTAGTCAGTCACACTGAAACGCAATTAAAGCTGGCATTTCCAGCCTCTTGCCACTCTTCCAGTAGTTCTAGCCTTTCCTTTCAGCAGCACTGCTGCACCCCAGCAGAGCAAATGTGGTGCCAACAAGAAAAGCGCTATGAAAATCATCTTGGTGCTTACTAGGGACTCGGCAAAATTCTAACCTTAGGGATCAGCTGGATTCTGAAGGGCTAAATTTTCCTGTGAAATATCAGGATTTCCAAAGTTGCAGACACAACCAATTCCATAAAACAGATTACAGCACATGGTAGCAGTAATTGCTCCATTCCTTCTCTCTTGACATTTACACGGGCAATTTATTGCCTGCTAAAATTACCACTTCCCTCTGTCCGATATCAAAGGGATGCCTCCTCGGAGTGGCATCCTACTGAGCAAACAGATGCCATCTTTCTGAAGCAAAAAGCACAGCCTCAACTCCATTTTACAATACAAACCACCCACTCAAATAACTCACATTTTCAAGACCAGTAACTATGTTCTGTCCTAACAAATATTCTTACTATTCAGAGGTTCACATTAAAGACACTGCTTTTTCTTGCTTTCAGGTAAGGCAGAAGGGGAGAAGTGATTTTTAGCTGAATACAACCACCTGGAAGCCTTTCCAAGGAAACCTAACCTTGACTGGTTGGGGGTTTTTTTTTTTTTTTTTGCTACCTGCATGCCGCAGTGGCAGACCATGACTGCTTCTGCCTGCGGTATAGACTGCTCTCCATCTACACAATAACAGTGGCATGTAAACCTGGAAGTCGCCAAGTACTAGTTAGCTGGGGAAGAAAAGAGCTAAGTCACCACTAACTTAACTGGATTTCCCCCTTGGAGGTCCAACCCAATCAAGAGAGCATTTTCAAATCCAAATATGTACCATTCGGCAACAGCACTCCAGTTTCTGCAAGAACAACTAATACCAGCAGTATGAGTTACATGAAAAGCACAAACTAAATCAGGCTGAGATAGTGACCTACAGCTGAAGCAGCTGATCTGAACAACACCCCCTGCTTACCTTAAATCAACCAATTCAGTATAACACTGAGAATCCCAGCACAAAGCTACTTCACAAGATGTTCTAAGATACCTCTTTCTCCAATTGTGGCCTGAATTTACCTGTATCTTCTATAAGCAAAAAAAAACCCAAATTGAGCACAAGGCATTTTGGACAACTGCATGCCGCTTTTTTTTTGAGTGTCTGTTACTCTGAAGATATTCAGACTATCTTAGTTTTGCTTGAATTATTTCCATGCAAATCCATTATTTCCAGTTATATTTGGGATATATTAAATTATGACCAAAACACAAGTGTGAAGTTTCTCTTTAGTGAACACAGTAGCTTTAAAAAACCTTACACTTCATGATTCATGAAACAGATTTTTTTTTTTCCCATAATCAAATCTGGTCTACTCTGGTCACTTATCAAACAACAGTAAACAAAGTCAAGTTCCTCCCATTATGAAGCCATTAGATTCTGGGATGAAATCCATCCAAATTCTACTTAGAACCTGAGACATGCACACTTACATAATGGGATTTAACTTTCTTCGACCAATTTAAGCCTAAGCAAAACCCAACCAAAGGAGACATTCTTGTGTGATATTGTCTAGTGTCATGCCACAACCTGTATGCCATATTCACATATAATTGGCCTTCCTCATCAAAAAGCAAGTCCTGAAGTTCCTGGCAGATACTCTGTCTGCATCTCAGAAATTACAGTTGCCTGGGAATTTGTGAGGCTGCCACTGCGATCTTTTCCATCAGCAAAGATGTACTAGTTTCACATATGAAAGGGTTGATGGTGGTGTTGAAAGACAGAGGGAGTATGTTCATACAAGCAGACTCCTGAATTTTCTATTCTGAGAACTATTATATCAGAAAACCACTCCCAGCCTCTGGTCCTTCTGACAAGAGCACTGGGAGAGGAATAAAATTTAATGTAAGTAAAAAGCTGAAATTAAGCTTAACAATTAAGCTGGAGGAGGGAAGATATAGATTAGTTACTAGGAAGAATTTTTTTCCTGTGAGAGTGGTGAGGCACTGGCACAGGTCGTCCAGAGAAGTCGTGGATAGGCCCATCTCTGGAGATGTTCAAGACCAGGTTGGATGGGGTTTAGAGTAACCTGATCTAGTGGGAGTGTCCCTGCCCATGGCCAGTGGGTTGGAACTGCATGATCTTGAAGGTCCTCTCCAACCCAAACCATTCAATATACTAAAGTAACCAAGGGCTTAGCACGAGGTCAGTACAAGATTCAGACAAGTTTAACAAACGTCCATAGAGGATGTGCCTGTTCATCACTATACACATTCACAACCCAAAAGAACCACAAAATCATTAAAAAATCAACAGTAGGGAACAGCTCGCTGCCTGAAATGTCATCAAAACTTGGTTATTTCAACACATTACTGCAAGAGAAAAAAAAAAAAGCTCACAATTCTCTGATTAGCTTTATCTTGAGCACTGTACAAATTACAAGGAGAGCACGGAACTTCACAGTGGGTCACCTCACCTAACTTACAAAACTGTAAACACTTCACAGCTACAGACTGAGCCTCCCCCATTCCAGGGTCAAGATTAACATTAATTGCAAAGAACAGGACTCTAATTATAAAAGGAAATTTATGAAACATTCCCTTCCCGTCCTTCAGATTTTGGAATTATTCCCCACCTTCAGGAACATTAGCTCTACTCAAATGTTGCATTTCTCCCCAGAGAAATGCTCTTTGTTTTCTACTACTCAAATCATCTTAAAAGATCAACACTTCCTCAGACAGGATTCAAGTAATACTCTTGCCATCACAATACAAAGCAAGACCTACTCCAAAGCCAAACCAGATCGCTATTGACCTAGGCTTTTGGAGGCATACTTGGATGAGCAGAAGACTCAACTTCAAGCTCAGTTTATATTTCTTGTTTTTCTAATTGCATTACAAGATGGAATTATGATCCCAATGCCTGTTCTTATTGCTACCTAGAAATTTAATGCCCCTGCATTTAAGGAAAGCAACTTTGCAGTTATATCACACAAGATTTTTACCTAAGGGGTAACAGAATTGTCAAGGACAATGAAAGGAAAACTATAGAAAATGAGAATTTTTTTTTTACTCCCCTCTTAAAGCATATTTTCATACAAACTTATCCTAATAAATTGATCTTGTCTAATTGCACACTACACTCAGAAAACTGTAGCTGGACAAGTTCAGCAGTAGGTCTTATTTCTTGCCTGTCCTTTCCATTTGAGTACTTATAGCAGTCAAAGCTTAGAGGAAAGACAGGGAGGAGCTCTTTATGAGGGAGTGCAAGGATAGGACAAGGAATAACAGCTTTAAGCTGGAAGAGAACAGATTTACATTGGATATCAGAAGAAATTTTTTCCTGTGAGAGTGGTGAAGCACTGGAACACGTTGCCCAAAGAAGTTACGAGTGCCCCATCCCTGAAGGTGTTCAAGGCCAGACTGGCTGAGGCTTTGAGCAACGTGATCCAGTGGGAGGTATCCAACCCAAAGCAGGGGGGTTGGAACTGGATGATCCTTATGTTCCCTTCCAACCCAAACCATTCTATGATTCTCTATCATCGTATTGCTCAAACCACTAGTGACAAGATTAATAATACAATGCTGTTCCTTACATTTTTCCTCAACTGAGTATATACCCTACTATCAGCTGATCTTTTCACTGCAGATTGTCATAATCGACACGAGATCAAAGCTTAACAGTACACTCAGTCCTCATCACAGATTCTTCAAAGACAGAAAGAACTTCAGGCATTCTTCCTTCCCACATATACTGACCATGGCTTGTTGTTGCCTGTGCTCCAAGGGGAAAAAAAGCAAAACAAAAAAACAGAAAAGGAAATATAGAACACACTTTACACAACGGCAGGGATGCAACAAGTGATGTCAAATATACTTTGACCAATTAATCAATTAATCTTCTGTCTGCTCCTTTAAGGACTATACAAACTCAGCATCACCCCATCTCAAAGTCAAATAAAATCCAAGAAACGCCTCCTCTTACTTAGCCTTCTGGATCTGCAAAAAAGCTTTGTTTTAAGGGTTCTTTCTGCTGAGTGTGTAACAGAAGACGGATTACTGGTTTAGTCACTACTTTAGCATAAAAAAACCCTTTTATAGTAATATAGTATCTGTTTGTAGCACTTTTTTTTCCCAGTTGCACATTATCTTTGGCATTGATCTATGCTTTTAAGTCTGATCGATTAGGATAGCTGTACTACGGCTTATTCCCCTCTGCTTTCAGAGCCCAAACAGCAAAACATCTGAACTGCTTTACATCAAATATGGTGAACGTAGGATAAAGGATTACAGGTGCAGGCAGCTAGAGAACAAAAATCCTATCAGGCACTACAGACCTGTGCTGGATGCTTCCAGGGAGTTCCTCCACACTGGATTGTACCAGCAAGAGCAACACCACATCGTGCTGGTGACAGGACAGAGAGTACACAAGCTGAGGGCCCTGGGGAGCACAGCCAGCTCTGCTGCACTGCTGATGCAGGAACAGAGCATCCCCCCACCGGAACAGAAAAGGTAGAAGCTGGAACAGATCAGTCTGCCTTCCCCTCGGAAGAGCATTCTCTGGCTCTGAATCTGAGGTACAGGGCAGGATGGAGCCCAGATAACCCCAGAGAGCGTAGCCAGCTGTGCTGTGCTGCCAATGCAGGAACAGAGCATCAACATAGAAGAACAGAAAAAGGCAGAATTAGAAACAAATATGGAAGAGCTTCCCCTGGCTATAAATCCTAGGTACGGGACAGGACCACACAATCCTGGGGACTGCAGCTGGCTCTGCTGATGATACAGGAACAGAGCATTTCCAGGGCAGAATAAGAAGAGACAGAAATGGGGGCTGACCTTTCCCCTCAGAGAAGCTTTCCCTGGCTCCAAGTTCTAGGGACAGAACAGAGCCCACAGGAACCGAGGGCCCTGGGGAGTGCAGCCAGCTCCACTGCGCAACTGATGCGGGATCAGAGCATCTGCATGGAGGAGAAGAAAGGCAGAAGCAGGAACAAATCTCCCTCTTGGAGAAGCTTTTCCTGGCTTTAAATCCTAGACAAAGAGTGGGCAGGACAGCGCCCAGGACAATCCTGGGGAGCACAGCCAGTTCCACTGGAAGAACAGAAAAAGAGAGAAGCGGGGACAGATCTTCTCAAAAGTGACGAAGCTGGGGGGGCCCTGGAGAACAAGTCTTACAAGAAGCAGCTGAGAGAGCTGGGCTCGTTTAGCTTGGAGAAGAGGAGGTTGAGGGGAGACCTCATTGCTCTCTACAACTACCTGAAAGGAGATTGTAGAGAGCAGGGAGTTGACCTCTTCTCCCAAGTGACAAGGGACAGGACAAGAGGGAATGGCCTCAAGCTCCGCCAGGGGAGGCTCACGCTTGACATCAGGAAAAAATATTTCACAAAAGGGTCATTTGGCACTGGCAGAGGCTGCCCAGGGAGATGGTTGAGTCACCTTCCCTAGAGTTGTTCAAAAGATGAGTGGATGAGGTGCTGAGGGACATGGTTTAGTGACTGATGGGGATGGTTGGACTCGATGATCCAGGGAGTCCTTTCCAACCGAGCGATTCTACGATTCTACGAAAAGGTAGGGAGGCGGCTAGAAGGAGTTAGATCAGAGCTTGCCAGTCCGCGCCCCGGGATGGATGCTGCCGTGACCCCCTTATGGCGGGGATGGGGGGGGTGGGTAATTCAGCGGCCCTTCGGGAGGAGCCTCCAGCGGCCCCGCCACTCCCGCTCGCTCGGGAGCCTCCTCCCTGCCCCGGCTCCCCCAGCGCCTCGGCGGGGCGGTGAAACTTCCAATTAAGGGCAGGGCGGCCGCGGGCCCGCAGCGCTCTGCGGCGCCGCCATGGCTGAAGGGAAGGGGGGGCACCGAGGGGCCGCGGCTGCGCGCTCCGGGCGGCGGGAAGCGGGGCGGGCGGCCCTGCCCTCCGCTGCACCTGCTGCCGCGGGGGAGGGCGACGCACGGAGCTCCCCGTTACCGGCGGGGAGCATCACGCACACACGTATATACGCACATAGAGCCCTGTCCCCGGCCCCCGCACTCACCCACGCTCCGGTAGCCCAGGATGGCGATCTTGCGGGACTTGGACGGCGGCATCTTCTCCCCCCCCGCGGGGCTCCGAACCGCATCAAGGGCGGCGGTGGCTGTCGCTGGGCAGCTGGCGGGGAACGGAGCGCGCCGACACCGACATGCGGCGCTGGGGGGTGAAAGGTTGGAGGGAGGTGGGGGGGGAAGAGGGATGAGGAGAGGAGAGGAAAGGAGAAGCGAGGGGCGGCGGCGGAGCGGGGACCCGCGTGAGCGGCGGCAGCGCGCACCACACGTGACCTCGGCGCTGGCGGTGGCG
>JAUMJK010001651.1:0-48196 GCA_033558105.1 Coccyzus lansbergi | reverse complement strand
CGAGGGCGCCGCTGGCCAATGGGAAGCGCCTCTCCGCCTCAGGCAGCCAATGAGAAGCGGGCTCGCCTGCTGGGGGGCGTGGCCTCGCCCTCTGAAGGGGCGCGGCCTCGTCGCGCGGGGGCTCCAACGGGAAACCGCCTCTCTGCGGCAACCAATGAGAAGCGGCGGATTTCGGTTGGGGGGCGGGGGCCCGGCGGGGCGGGCGGCCAATGGGAGGGCGCGGCGGCGTCCGCGGGGCGGGCGCGCGCGCGCGTGCGGGGCGGGCGCTGGCCTGGCAGCGATGGCGGACGATGGGCAGCTGAGGACTGAGGGGAGCGGGCGCGGCGGAGGGGCCGCGGCGGCGGCGGCGGCGGCGGCGGTCGGCTCGGTGCTGCTGCAGGTGGCTCTGCTGGCGCTGGCCGTGCTGGGCGCCTACCGGCTGTACGCCCGCTGGGCGGCCAGGGGCGGGCGAGGGGGAGCGGGCAGGCAGAGCCCGGCGGCCGCCCTGCCGCGGATGAAGAGGCGCGATTTCACCCTGGAGCAGCTGCGCGACTTCGACGGCGTCCGCGACCCCCGCATCCTCCTCGCCGTCAACGGGAAGGTCTTCGACGTCAGCAAAGGCAGCAAGTTCTACGGGCTCGGTGAGGCGGGGGCCGGGGGTGGTGAGGGACGGGGGGGGAAAGCGGCGCCTTTCCAGCCCAGAGCCCTCCGTGACCTCACGCAAACCCCCCCGGAGGGGGGGTTTGCGTGAGGTCACGGAGGGCTCTGGGCTTGAAGGGGCCTTAAAGCATCCAGTCGCACCCCCCCTGCCGCGGGCAGCGACGCAGAAACGTTCCTGCAAGGGTTTGGGTGCTGGGGAGGCTGCCATAATGCATCCAGCGCTTTCCAGCTGCCTCAGTGTGAGTTGTAGAAGCACAGAATCACAGGGCAGGTTGGGCTGGAAGGAGCCTTAAGGATCATCCAGTTCCAACTGCCATGGGCAGCGACACCTCCCACCAGCCCAGGCTGCTCACAGCCCCGTCCGACCTGGCCTTGGATATCTTCAGGGATGGGGCAGCCACAGCTTCACCTGGGAAACCTGTTTCAAGGCAGGTCATGCTTTTTTTTCTACTGTTTCCCTTCCAACAGAAGAGAGATGGCTTAGAAATAAACCACTATCACAAAGAAGCCAGGAAGGATCCCCAGAGCAGGTTCTCAAACAGAGGAGGCTGCAGATAAGCAGAGCGGCCTGGGCCACTCCCGACCTGTCATAGACTCATGGAATGGCTTGAGTTCAAAGGGATCTTAAAGCCCATCCAGTTCCTGTTCCCACGGGCAGGGACACCTCCCCACAGACCAGGCTGCCCAGGGCCCCATCCAACCTGGCCTTGAGCACCCTCAGGGATGGGGCACCCACAGCTTCCCTGGCAACCTGTTCCAGTGTCCACCATCCTCAGTGTGAGGAATTTCTAGTGTCTAATCTAAATCTTCCCCCTGATCCTGTCACTAGGATGTGCAGTGTTTAATTCTTTTTTTCCCTTCTGTCTTTTCTAGTAAATACAACGGTAATACGGTTCCTTGAAGCAGAAACATATACTTCAAAGGTTGAGAAAAGTATGCTTCAAAGGCAGTGTTATGTTGTTATATTTACAGTGTAGATTGTCAAACTGCAGCAGATTTTCTCGTAATAAACAGGATTGCCTAATAATGAGCTGTATAAACTTACCAGTAAGCCCTGTGTTCCCATCTGATGCCAAAGGAAATGAGGGTTATGTCTGCTGATAATATTCTTCCTTAAACAGTGGTGGTTTGGAAATTATGCAGGAGCTTTCATAGTAGTTATTGCAAGTGTCCTTTTGTGAAGGGTGGAGGAGAGACAGAGGGTGCTTTTGTTTTCCACCCCTTGGGATACAGCTCAAGTTAAGTAATTATTATTAGCTTATAATCTTAGGTTAGGAAAGAAAAATATAGAACTGACACACTACAAATCTTTGGTTCTTACCAGAGAAGTGACAAGCAGTTGGGCTGGTATTTTGTAAGTCTTGTTACCTCAAAGTTAGTGATGCCAGCTCTGCTACCAGTTGCAGAAATCGCAACTGCCATAATTGAATCAAAATGCTTTTCTGACTGGGTACTGCAAGACTTAACAGTGGAATCTGAACTACCTCGCTGTGCCTTATTCTGTTTATTGACCAGGAAAGCCAAGAAAGCGCAGTCTAGTGTGCTGCAGCTTCCATGATGTGTAATTGGGCTAGTTCTTTGCTGCTCTCTCTTTAGGGGGTTTTAAACCAAGACCTGTGTGTTGATATAAAATGCGAGTAATGCTACATGAAACTTAAAGCACCAGTAAATCGACAGATTGCTTCATAATTTACTCCATGAAACAATATTAAACTATAATCTAAACACTTCAACTCTTTTGTGGATCAAAATTAAGAGTTTTATAGACAGATTATTTAGATTATAGATTATCGGTAGAGGCCTCTGGAGGTCTGTTATTGTGCAGAAGCTAAAGCTTTCTGTTCTAGGACATCAGCCTGCTTTTTTGATAACCTGGCAGCAGCTGGTTTCCCTAAAGCCATACTTCCAGCATTTGGTGGAGAGGGACAAAGGCTACGCCCCCTCTGTGGTGAAATATTGCCTTTTTATAACAGAACTGACATCATCTTTGTCTGTCAGATCTCTTACTCTGGACCATGCGCATTAGGATAGTGCTGCTCAACCTGTGCATCATCGGCTGTGTGTTTTCTGCCAAATCTGTTGACTTTTTGAATCGCGATGATGTGGTTTCCATATACAGATGCATATCAGGGAATATGCAAGCATTTTGTGGCTGAAAAGGGAAAAAAAGCTAGTAGGTGGTTTGCAGGCCTTCAAAGATCTGAGAAAAGTCATGTTGAAAAACTTCTGCATCTGGTGGAGACCTTTTCAGACAGACTTCAGTCAGAGCAGCCAGATGTCCTCAGCCATTCTGTTGGTACTTTTATGCCTTATAGCTGGACTACAGCAAGAGAAGAGCAAAACGCACCAACAAAGCCATGGCCATGTTTTGTTTAACAGAAGAAGCAGCTGAGGGGACCGGCTTTGCTGACATTACAGGCTCAGACTGGGAGCCTTTTATTTTGTTGAAGATACTGATGTAAAATAGAGCTTCAGCTTTGAAGGCAGCTTGACCGCCTGGTTAGCATTGGATAACGTGGCTGTCTCGGAAGGCTTCCGCTGTCTTGAAAATAAGGTCTGGGTTTTTTATTCACTGTAGCTTGGGTGCAAAGGTGTCCCTTATTTTTCTGCTTGCAGCAGGTGGCTAAAAATGCATGAAACTGTCCAGAGTTTTGTCCAGCAGTTGAGATTCCATTAAAACACCCACCAAGCTTCTGATTTTATTAGAAGCTTTCCTGTTCTTGTTTGTGTCTCTTGAATCCTGTTGTACTTGAAGCAATTTCACTGAAGAGCCCTTTACCTACCCACATAAAGATGACTGTTCAAGTCATCCTTTTGAACAACCATGATAGAAAACTTCAGTTTCTTGAACATTTAATCAACTAGTTTTGGTTTTCCCCATGTTGTCTTCTTTAAGCCTTGCAGAACTCATCTCATTGTTATCCTACTCGTCTCTGGTACATCTAATGCATTTTAGCTGAGAACAAGGAAAGATTCTACTGCATATTTAACCGTGCCTCCAAAAGTCACTTTGCTTGCATTGAACTCCTAATTTAAAACTTTACTTGCCCAGTTCTCTTCCAAAATGCTACTTCCTGGGATAGTCCTCCGTCCTTCACATGTATCTGTTCTTTCAACATTTTACTTTTAGTTGTGTTAAATGCCACATCCATTTATGCCCAGATGAGTAAGTGTCCTAGAATGCTTTGCTTGGTTATTAGTTTTAATTAATTACTTTTCTACTATCACCCACAAACCCTATAAGAAATAAAGTAAACAATCAGTGGCTTGCTATTAAAAAAAAAAAAATCACGTAGCCTGTATTTCATAGAAGCTGTTTGGGGATCATTTCTTCATTGTAATCGCATCTCATGACTTGAAGAGTAATGATGAATACCTTTAGCGTGTGCTGGTTTTATGTTCTTATAATGAGAGAGAGTATTTACTGTTTCATCGCAACGTTTAATTTCATGTTTGTTTGCATCAAGATTCCTGGTAGTATATTGGTCAATGTAATGGTCAATGAAAGGGCACAGTAAGAGTTAAAATAAGCTTAGCAGATCTTAATAGGCAGCATTTTGATTGGCATGCCAAGATAATACTGTGGGCAGGTTTAATTAACTTATCAAATACTCAGTGCAGCTATGAAAAATATGGGGCTTTGAGCATGACAAAGCAGGATTATGTGCACTCCAGTGTGTACAAGTGTTCCATGTCACTCCTTGGTGCTTAATGTTTCATGATTTAAAAAAAAAATCAATTTCCTGATGTTCCTCTGCCGCTGTCACTGTCAAGTCATTGCTCATCCTACTTGTTTTTCAAAGCATTGTGAAGATTTTTGCTTTCCACTTTGCCAAGAAGAATAGATTAGGTAGTAGCAGTTCCTTTCACAAAAATAGCCATTGTAGTTAATTTTGTGTAAGGGAAAATTTGGGTTTTTTTCATGTTTCCAGTCCAGGTAAGAGCTGCAATTTCTGACATTGAATACTTCTGTATCAAGTAACTGTCTTTTTTTCTGTCATTTGTATGACAATAATCTGATGCTGTTAGATTTCCTTTGGAATCAAGTGCTGTAAACTTAATTGTGCCTTTGTTTCAGAGCTGGTCGTGATGCTTTTCAGTACATCCTTCCCAAGGGTATGGCTGGAGTGGAGTCTTGCAGGAGAGACACTTTATACGTTGTGACTGGAGAATTCTGTTAAGGGTGGCCTTATCTTAAGAACACAACAGGCTAGGGCTTCAAAGATAAGTACAGAGGATAAGATGGGGGGAAAGAAGTGCTTCCTGTAAGCTGTGTACCTTCTCTGTGTTTTTGTCGTGTGTCAGCTCTTTGGTGTCTGTGGAAGGGAGATGTTCCTCACCCCAAGACTCAGCTGTTAAAAGAAATGATCTTTCTGGATGAAGGAGCCAAATTCTGACCAGTAAAACTAAAAAAGCAAAGGTATTCATATCAGCAAGAGATTGTTCCCATACTTCTGATTAACGGGAGTGATGCCCTACCACTGGATGCAGGGATTGTTCCAAGCCCTCAGTCTGTGTTCAGGGACAACAGGGGACAGTAAAATGTTTTTGTGCAGGAAGACGCATCACTGTGTCTCCTCAGCTTCTGCTCTGTGTGTGTGTCTGTCAGCAAACTGTCTCTTTTTTTTCTGCCTTTTTCCTAAAAAACCTGAACAACTGTGTTTGATAAAAGGTCTGTCTGGGTAAACCCCTGGTTCCTATTTAAATCACTCAGGTTCCGGTCACTTGTGGTTTGAGGGGCCTGATCAAGCAGGTAGCTCAAAGCAAGATGTGTTATTCCGTGATATAGTATCACTGTTAATGACATACAGATGTTAAATCTGTACGTAAGAAGCTTAGCTCTTTTTCATTTACAAAAACCTGGCCAGCATTCCTTGCCTTATTATGGAACGAACCAGTGGCCAGAGCACTTCTCACTAAAGCAAGACTGGGAATTTAGGTCCTCCTCAAGTGTGGAACTGTCTTCTAGGAACCTCCTGACTCCCAGACTGCAGGCGCTTCGAGCAGTGCTCGTGGTCTGCCCTGTTACTCAAAACTGGGTCATTTATTCTTGCACTTTTTCCAAAAAAGAAAAAAAAAAAAAAAAAAAAAGGAAGCAAGCAGAAGAGAGAACAAGGCTCTCTGGGCTTGTGCCTTAGGAGTCGGGTTTAGACCCCTCTGCTTAATCAGTTCCTATCCTAGCATGTAGTTTTTATGGATTGCTGTCCTAAGAACACTTACTTTCTGTGCAAGTTGTAACTTAAAATTGACCTGCATCTTTCATTCTGTGTAAATCTGGAGCAGCACAGTTAAAATTATGTCACCTTGAATTCCCGATGATAAATGTTATTCGAAAGCTGCTGCTTTCAAGCTGCATCTCAAAATGGCTTTGTCTAATTTGTAGCTTTTTCATTCCCTCATAAAAGATGAAACATTAAACTTAGATTCAGAGGGAAAATTTTGAACAGACTGGAGATTTCACTTTGATATGGAGTGGAAAATGTGGACGACAGAGTGGTGCAGCTGCCAATATTTCAATCTTCAGTTGAGAACCAAAACAGGGCTAGAAAATGCAGAGATCTTGAGTGCAGGAATTGGAAAGGTATTTTTATTAGCTGAAGTGACTTAAATTTTGCCAATTCTCAAGCTACCCAGTTCATTTATGAATAAAGGTGAACGTCTCAGAAGAAAGTGAGGATCTGCGCTTCCTGCAGGTGGTGGCAGGAGGTGGGTAGTAGTGCTGTAGCTTGGAGAAGGGCAGACTTTATACAAGGTAGAGTTGTGAGGTGATTGAGGAGAGGGGAAAAAGGCCACTGCCTATTAATGTGGTTGCACAGACGTGGAGATAGGTAAATACAAAGTCTTGATAACTGTTTGGTCTCAGTGCTAAAATTAACAAAGGCTCTGAGGCAGCGTGCTTTAATGCGCAAAAGCAATGATGGGGAGAAAAGCATTCTTCAAGGAACAAAGTTCCTTCCTGGAAGGCTTGTAGGTACACGTGGCCAAGTAAGGTGTAGCAGACGTGTGTCAATGGGTTCTTCCCTGACTTTCCTTTTGTTGTGAGGTGCCATATAGGAGCAGGAGGATGACTTTTTAAAGAAATGTGTGACTGAAATAGCTAACTTTGCATATAGCAAAAGAAATTTTGTGATAGGCTCTTGAAAAATCTGTTTGGTGTACGTGTCCATGCTAATGGCATCTCTCTCTGCAATCTCTCCAGTAGGTGTATCGTGTCGTGGCAGATCAATTATTTAGAACCGGAGCAAGTCTAAATAGGTAGGCAGACCAAAGGAAAGAAAAGAAGGGCTTGCAGAGTAAATTGCATCGGGTCATGAAAGGACTCTGTGGGGATTCATCTAGAATCGCACTAATGTTTTAGACACATATTTGTATTCCCCAGGGTTTCCTCTCCTGGCACCTTCCTGGATGCTTCTCCAAGTTCAGTAAAATCTGATGTGCAAAATACCTTTTTAAGACTGTTGCACCAGTATTTATGTAAAAGTGAATAATAGACACGAGCTTCTAGCAAACCCTCAGAATGGTATATGCTCTGTCAATATGAAATTCTGTACTTCATTTCTGTGTGAAAGTACCTGAATGGAAGCTTCAGGTGTTGAAGTAGGTTGCTCATACCAAGATCTCTGAATTTCTGCTTTAGCAACCCTGCAAGTAAGGGGAAGCCAGGCTTGCCCTTCTTTTTAAATAATCATAATTCAATATTTGCCTTTTGGTAAAGGATTAAAGAATGGGACACATTCCTAAGTTATACTTGCAGAGCTGGAATTTGAGATGCTGTCTACCGAGTCCAAAGGCTGTTTTTTATAGCTAACCCTGTTACCGTTGTGCTGCGTACTGGAACCTGGCTTGATGGTTTCTGTGTGACTATGAATCCTTCTGTAGTAAACACACTGGGATGTTAACATTTAAATTCAGTTTTAGAAAGGAAAGTAAAATATCCGAGTAGCAGCACCTAACATTACATTTGCAGAAATTTTGCATCTTCATGGGAACTGATACATTCTAAAAGCATCCCTCTTTTCAACTAAGTGTCATATCAAGGTGTAGGGGTGTTCAGTGCTTGATGCTGATACATATAATTATTTTTATAATAAATTATATATAATTAATAAAATAATTGGAATCAAGCTGGTGGATGAAGAGGTGGCATCTCAGCAGGTGCTGTCAAACTCCATAAAGCACTAACTGCAGGGCAGAAGGGAAGGGGAGCAGTGTGCTTCTCTAACTCTGGTTAGCCAGAATTTCAGAAATGCATTGTGCAAATAGCAAAAGGTTTTATGGAAATACAGGTTTTAAACACTTCAGAGAAAGGAAAAACTGGGGACAAAATACTGTTGGTGGTGAGGTTAAACAGCAATTTATAATTGCTTTTAAGGATTTACAGATTGTGTGTGGTCTTTGTAAAGATCTGTTTATAGCTGCTGTGCTCTTCGTTTCAGAACACCAAAACCTACAGCACTTAAACAACAACAGGTGTTTTGGAGTGAAGCGAATCTTTTTTTGTTTGAAGAAGCTCTGTGTTATGTTGCAATCAGTGGCCATAGCTGCCTCTTACCTATTTGGTGGGAAGTGACGGAGCATGCAAAATGTGCAGATTAAGTACCTTGATACAGGATTGATTTCAATCTCTGAATCCTGTTTTTCAAATGAACATTTAATTCAGGATAGAGACAGGAAAAATAAGAGTTTGCAAGCCCTCTTGACTTTGTTTCTCTCAGGCAGCATAAATTTAGTCCCTGATCACAGAGGCAGTTACTGTGAATGCTGTTCCTGGAGCTAAATATTGAAAAGGACAGGCATGGAAATGCTGTTAATTGATATGGTTGTCTCTTATGGCCAGATTTGCACAGTGTAAGCTTCAGATTGGTAGTGTTCTCTGATGTATACTTGTGCAATGTTGCTTTTCAATCTGTTGGTTGCTTTCCAGAGAGATAGGGGAATTGTCTTTGGCACATGAGACACCCTTCTCTTCTCAGGTTTGACTGTAAGCAGCTCACAGTTCCACAGGCTCTGAGGTGGAGAGACAACACCATTTTTGTTGAGGATATAGTTTTTTCTAATCTGTATGATACTCAGGTTCCTTGCCTTGGGAGTTCCTGCTGCATTCAGCCTCTGTCTCATCCCTGAAGTCAATGCCCAGCCAGAGCAGATAGGTGTGGTGTCTGGAGCAAGCGGCTTGGGAGGAAGCCAGACTCTTGGAAATCTCGTCCTAGTGCAGAAGAGGTCTGAGGTGGTCCAGGAGGCAATAGAGGGGGTGAAGGACAGTGTGTTGCCACTTGCTTGTGTTCATTCTTGCCCACGGCTGCTGCCTTTTCGTCAGGCTGATGGCCACTGTTCTCTTCCAAGAGGTAAGCTAGAGAAGGGTGCTGGCCTATTTATCTTCAAGTAGTGACCTCTCTTTATAACGCCTTGGGCATTTTCCCATTGCTTTACCTGCTGTAGTTCATGCAGAAAAATGTAAAGTGTTTTGTTTTGATTTTTTTTTTTTTTTAAATTTGAACTCAATTAAGGTATTTGCTTTCAGGTAAAGAAAATCTAACGATAACAATACGCTTGAAGTTCTTTAGATGGATTAAAAGTTGGGAAAGCCAGTTACCAACCTCATCCTGAAAGCTGTTAGTTTGCAAGTCATCCAGTTCTCTTAGTAATGATATTTATTTGACAGTCATCACTCAAAATGTTACATATCTGTGCTGCCTTGCATCAGTCAAAAAGCACAAAACCCACAGTTGTTTTACATTGTTAACATGAAGATTTATGCAGTTGTCAAGCATCATATGGGACAGATGTAGGGGTGATCAGCTGCCCAAAACAAATGAGGTACTTTCCACAGGAGTAAGAAATGTGTCAGAAGATGCCTGTCAAGTACGTAGAAAGTAGTGTTGGTTCTGTGAGTGAAATGAAATTATCAATTAGCACTCTTTTAAGTTCTATTTATTGATAAAATTCAGTGGATTTCCAATTAAGATGTATATACAATTCACTTCAGTTTGTATCTGACTTCTAAATATTCTGTGTTTTGCTTAATGGAAGTACATATCTTTTGAATTCCAGCCTCCAGTCCCTTTGGAATTCACCTCAACTGACTTACGTCAAATGACAGGGATTTTTCCAGATATCTCTTCAAAGCTATTTCCCAGGTTCTGCGTCTGTGAGCAGACAATATCTCCTAGTGATACTTAAGATTAAACTGCAGTGCTGCTGAATGTCAAACAGCCATGGAGTCGGAACAACTGCTGTTCCTGTCACTGCAGAAGTTTAACATGTGGCTTGGGTAAAGAGCTGAGATTGGTCACCTTAAGCAAAGACCTGAAGGTATCGGTTTTGTCTTTTTGTTTTCAGATGGTCCATACGGAATATTTGCAGGCAGAGATGCCTCCAGGGGACTAGCAACTTTCTGTCTAGATAAAGATGCACTCAGAGATGAATACGACGACTTATCGGACTTAAATGCTGTACAGATGGAAAGTGTAAGAGAGTGGGAAATGCAATTTAAAGGTAAATTCTCAAATGAGCAGCACATCTATAGCTTAAAGAAATGTTTTTAATAAAAATGTCTGATTTGGGTTTGGGGCAGCTTTTGAAGAGATGTTGACAGTAGCATTAGTAATGCAGTGTAACTTTCTTAGGAAAACACCATGGATTTCAGGCCTTTCTTCCATAGAGAGGATTTCAGTATCTTCCCACTATAGGCTTTTCAACCTTTTACCTCTATGCAAGCATGTTGTTCCCCTCTCCTCGGCACAGAATCTCACTCTCAAATCTCAGCATAACTTTGCTGATGGAATTCCTGCTCCCGGGTTGTTGGATCCCATGGAATTATGATTAGGACTACGAGTTAAATTTGGCATGAAGGGTTGAATAAGTTTGTCTTGCAGTAATTTCTCAGAAATATTGAAGGATGCCTCTGGAGGGAGGGGGAGTAGTTTTTCACGTTAATTGACATCAAAACAACCTGAGGAAATTTGTGCTGGTTTTAACAGCAGCATTTTCAGCCACTGTGTGATAAATCTTGCCCAAGGAGCTGTGGGAAAGTTGAAACCAAGTACTCAGAGTAGAGAAAGTAGGGAGCATCAGTGGCAGAAAGATTGTTTTAGAAGGCTGAGCTTGCTGATAAATTGCAGTCAGTTTCAGTGACTCAGGTTCAGAACCTTAGAGTGCAAAAGAACACGTGAATTTGCAGCAGTGCAGGTTAAAAAGCAAATGCAGCCGTATTTGATTGTAACGGAACCATAAATCTTTTTCAGAGAAATACGACTACGTAGGTAGACTCCTAAAACCAGGGGAAGAACCATCAGAATACACAGATGAGGAAGATACCAAGGATCACACTAAACAGGAATGAACTTTGTAAACAACCAAAGTCAGGGGCCTTCGGAACTGCAACCTCTTATTCCCCACCACAGAATGTCCTGCATCTTTGGGTACAGTTCATCTGCTGCGAAAAACACTCAACAGGTTTTGTACAAGGAAAATAATACACTCACAAATGAAGATTTGACTACTAGACATTATTTGTTCTGCCATACTTTTTGTTGCAGTTTATTTGTAATGTCTGGTTAGGTTTTCGTTAGTGAAGAGGGGCCAGGGATTTAAAGGCAAAAACGCTATTCCTTTTTATCATAAGTTGAAGCCTTCAAATAGTTTATATTGCAAGTTCTCTGAGAGGCGCGAGTCTTCAAGTTCAGTGCAAGGTTTGAGTCATGTTTGTTGTCTTTCTTCTCCTTCAGCATTAAAGACAGATGTACTCATGCACATCAGTCTCAGTACATTAGACAACCGAAACTGGTGTTAAAATGTGAATTTCCAGTTTTGCTTTGTATTCGGGCGTTGGTAGCCCTCACAGAATCCTTCAGTTCTCTAAGAGAAGTCCGTGTAGAATAGGATGGGGGTAAAATTCATCCTTTCCTCAAAAGGACTGGGTAGAATTGTTTACTCTGCAACGACTATTATCTGAAGCCTGCCTCCCCCCACTTTTCCCATCCTCTAAATCAAATAAAATATTAATTGTGCCTTATTTTGCTTACATAGACTTGAATTGTTTTAAGGGACAGCCCCAAAAATGTGGTTTCATAGTCACTACAAGCAGCATTGAGACTGAAGTTAGAATGTTCTGTCGACTGGAAAACCTTGATGTCATTCTGTGTATTAGAATGTAAAAGAGGAATACTCAGTGTTACTGCCATATGTTAATACTACATATACTTAAATTAGCATTGTGATGGCCAAACACATACTCCCATGCTTCTTTTTAAGTAATTACAAACACACAAAAGAAGTCACCCTTCCTCCTCTTCCAGAAGCTGCCTAACTTTTGGGAGTGTAGCCTTCACAGCCCTGTAGAGCGAAGGGGCGTGCGCGCGTGTGTGTGTGTGTGCGTGTCTGTCTGAGTGCAAGACGCGGGAGGGATTGTTTCTGCAGATATTGTAAATACGAGTACCATTTTAATAAAGCATGTACAATACCAATGCTGCTGTCGGACTTTGTGTGGAAGCCTTTGAGCAGAGCTGGAGGACAGCAGAATACAAGGAAAGGGGAAGAAGTCTTGGATATGAAACATCTGCCATGATCAATACTCCCTCTCATGGGGCTATTTTTCCTTTCAAGACCCAGCTTTTGAAGAATCTTAAAGACTTACTCAGGTAAGCAGTCTTTAAGACAATAAACCTATTCCAGTGCAGATAAAGGAGCAGCATTCTAGGAAATTGTATACGGTCCAGTAAAAAGGAGCGTGTCTTGTAGCAGTGACAGGACAGGAACATGGGAGATATGGACACAGGTATGAGCACAGCGTCAAAATATCACCGTCTGCTCAATGCAGGATGGTGTTGTTAAAGCTTGTGACTTGTAGCTTTATGCCTCACACCTGTACCTCACTCCGCAGATGTCACCCATGCTGTAGCTTCGGCTTTTGCCTCCTTTTCCTACTTAACATGAGGAACAACTCTGGCCTTGAAGGCTTCACTGAAATAGGGTAATTAGGTAAATAATTAAGTATGAACATCACTGGCAAATCCTGACACTGGCTTTTAACTTATGGCTAGAGGTGAACGTATTTTGTGGAGGTCTAGTCTGGCACTGCAGCGATCCTGCAAAATCCATGAGCAAATCAAATTGTCCCCATTCTACTTTAAAAAGTTTACTTATTTGTGGTTTTTTTTATGATGATCATCTTTTACTGATCCATCCCATTTTCAAGGTAACCGGGCAAGCCTATATACCATAAGCAGCTAAGAATAAAGCCTTGTGGAGGGGTGAAGCTCTGGGGACAAGTCTAAATTTGTCACTTGACCACAAGCAGTTGATTACTGTTTATATAAAAACTCGCTTTCTTGGAGCTGATTCCAGCCCCAGTTCACAGGAGGGAAGTTGGTCTCCTTTGCTTTTACACAGTTGAGGGCAGGATTGATTCTTTTTTTACTAAAAAGAAACCTCAGCAGACCAACATGGAAGGTACAAACTGAGGCACCACCTCAGAACTGGTAACAGAGGTGATAAAATTCCTTTAAATCTTCCTTGTAAGACGTACTCTGACTTTTCTTGTTACTCAGGTCCTACAGCAATAACACTTCATATTAAAACCTGCAGTCCATCATGTGCTTAGGTTTGGGGGTTGGTCTGTTTGCTGCTGTGGAACTGTTTGCAAAGGGAACTGCATCCTTTCCTTGGAAAAACCAAACTCTGGGCCCAAGCCAGCAGAGAAAAAGCTTTGAGGTTATGGTTGCAGCCTGCCAGAGCTGTAGGATTTGTCAGGTAAGGAACACCAGCTCACGCTTCGTCTCCTCTGTCTGGGACTGGCTGCAGCCGTGGAGTTTGTCACCTCAGCATGGCAGCAACGCCTGAGGCAAAGTCTGCAGGGCAGAGGCTGCTGTGAATGCAAACTGGTCTCTGTTCATTCCAGTAGTTTATCTCCCACAGAAACCCACATCCCTCAAACTCCACAAGCATGGGTCACACAGACAGGCCACTGCTGTTCCTTATAGAAAAACATTATCCGCTCTCCAATAGGAAAAAGCCCTTCCAAGTCGTTCTACCTTTTTAAAATCCCTTTAGAATGCATTATTTTGAGGATGACAAAAGGTTAAGAATCACAGAGTAGTTTGGGTTGGAAGGGAGCTTAAAGCCTATCCAGTTCCTTCCTGCCAGGCTGCTCTAAGCCCCATCTAACCTGGCCTCGAACACCTCGAGGCATGGGGCAGCCACAGCTTCCCTGGGCAACCTGGGCCAGGGCCTCACCACCCTCAGCGAGAATTTCTTCCTCATGTCTAGTCTAAACCTTCCCTCTTCCACTTTAAAGCTATTCCCCCTTGTCCTATCACTCCACATCCTTGTTACAAGCCCCTCCCCAGCTTTCCTGCAGCCCTGTCAGTACTGGAAGCTGCTCTAAGGTCTCCTCAGAGCCTTCTCTTCTCCAGGCTAAACAATCCCAACTCTCACAGCCTGGCCTCATAGCAGAGGTGCTCCTGCTCTCAGATCATCCTCGTAGCCCTAATTTTCCTAATTCCCTCAGATTACACCAGTGCTGAATGGACCTAAAGACCCATCTGGAGAGGATGCTGAAACAAGTGCATATGCACAACAAATTTATGGTTGTGCAACAGGTAGGCCAGTTACTGAAAGGAGATTCACCCCCCATAAGCCTACAGGGAAACAAGCTGCTCAGCCAAAGTTTTCAGTGTTTAGTCTGAAATTCAGGAGGTTTGTTTTCAGCTCAGTGTGGAACCAGCAGTAATCATAGAATCATAGAATCACCAGGTTGGAAGAGACACACTGGATCATCAAGTCCAACCATTCCTACCAATCTCTCAACCATGCCCCTCAATACCTCATCCACCTGCACCTTAAACACCTCCAGGGAAGGTGACTCAACCACCTCCCTGGGTAGCCTGTTCCAGTGCCTAACGACCCTTTCTGTATGTATGGAAGTATCATTTTGTCCACCTGTCCGCAGAAGGTCCAAGCCCATGGGAACTGGAAGTGGGCATTCCCAAAAGAGCTGTGGATGAACTTGTGTTGGCTTTTGTCTATTGAAATAAAGAGACGCTGCCTGAGCAACCAGCTGTAGCGAGGGCAGCAAGGACAGCCAGCAGCTGAATTAGTCACTGTCTTTGCCTTCAGACCTACTTATCACTCACCTGACACTTCTCTGACAAATACCCAGTGATATGAAAAAAAAAAAAAAAAAAAAAAAAATCAAAAAAAAAAATCAATTTGAACTTGAAGAGAGCTGGCTCACCTTCTAAGAACCATTTTCGCCTTCCAGGGGCTGGGTTTCCCCGACGCCTTAGTGCACTGGAAGCAACAGAAATTCACATGCAAATCTAGAGCCTTACACTCTTTCAAGCTGCTTTTCTTCACGCTTTGAGGGAAAAAAAAGTTGATATACAACAGTGTTAGGGTTTTTTGTTTTTATAAAATTTGTCAAGATATCACAACATTATACACACTGAAAGCTCAGTCTGCACATTTTCCAATGAAAAAGTGAAAGGAAATATCTTTAATCTGCTACTTTGTATATACAATTTCAATCCAAATTTACATTCGCATCGTTTTCTTGGCTAGCAAAAGGCATGGATCAAACACAGGGATGAGATATGTCACTTCATATTTATAGGAAATTATTTCAAATATCAGTACGTGTTGGTTTAAATCCATTTTGAACAAACCACTTACAAAAGGCTCCGTCTCGTACTGAGGTTGCATTAACTGGTGGGAAGGCCACAACCACCAGATGCTCCTTCATGCTGAGGACGTTCATGGTTTGTTTCACTGAGATTCACAAGACAAGGACTGAAAAATTAATGGACTTGTTATAACCTCTGAGATCTGATACCGGTTTAAAACTCCGCAGGTGGCTGTGCAGGCAGGACACCTTTACAGATTAAGGCATTTGTGCGAGATGTAACTTTCTAAGCATTAACTGAGGTCTTTTCTGCAGTTAACAAAAAGCTTAAAATTCTTCTCACCTACCCTCAGAAGTAGTAAGTTACCCGCTCGCTTCTTACTGAGCCTTTAAAAACAAAGTTATTAAGTTAACAAGAGGTTACGGGATGTAAACATACTCATCTTTCAGCCACCGAACTGGATTTGTATTTGAATAACTCAGATTTCAGTTAAATTGTGTTTAAACCGGTTTGAAATTATTTAGGCTTAGCACAACTTCATTTAGATACTGCAAAAGAAAGGAAAAAAAAAAAAAAAAAGATGTACAAGGAATACTTTGTTTCCCTCCAAACTCATTTTTATTACTTGAAACACGGAGAAAAAATTTTAAAAATGATGCCTCTCAATGAAGACGCCTCAGACTGAGAACAATTTGAATAATTTGCTATTTTAACAAAACTCTAGATACTGTCGTGTTAATTTAAGACACTATGAAATCAACAAATCCATTTGCCCCTGCATTTTTCTGTTGCTCAAGTTATCAAGAACCAGTACTGAAGGAAACACCTGTGAAACGATCCCAGTTTCAGATCCACTCAAACTCCACACTCAATAAAATACTAACTATAGAGACCCTGAAAAAAATAGAAACTATGTCTTTAAATAGAATTCAGAAATGCAGTTTCACGGGTAGCTGCACATTCTCAAGTGTGCGTTAGCACAAAACCATATTTTTTAAGTGTTAGATTCACGAGCAAACCAATCCCACGGATCCTCCTTTTGCATTTAAGGTTCTACACGTAATTCTTTTTTGCTTTGGTAAATTACAAACGTTAAGAAAATCCAGTTAAAGAAAGCACAGTAAATAGCATGGGTATGTCGTAACTTTTAAAGAAACGCGAGCTGAAATGTAAGGCATCCCCCAAAGGATTTTTTTTTTTTTTTTTTGCATATGCAAGGAATGCAGTTCTTTGTAAACAAAAGCTTGAGGAAAGCAATACTGAAGCCAAAGAATCTTCCCCCTAGGATCCTTCCGATGATCCCAAACCCAAGAGCAACTCTCCTAGGGTAAGTGTTTTGGAACTAAATCCTGTGAAAAAGAGAATCCAGCCTTTGTCTTCCCATACATTTGTAATCGGGTGTCAGATTGGCTTGCTTTGAAGTTCTCCAAATTACGAGTGTCGTGTAAAAGTTGATTCTCAAGGGGGGTGCAAGCTCGTTTTAAGTCGATTTTTCCGGCACATCGTTTTCTATAGGTTTCGTGGCAGCACTGGTGTGGCCTAGGGATGCTTGCACAATATTCCCATTGGTAACATTTCCCGGCGTCTGGGACTGACAGGCAGCCGTGGGTTTGGTGGCAAGAAGTGTTTTAGAAGAACTAGACTGATGCCTGCGATGACCCAAATCCTCACCTCTTGCAGCAACCAGTCTCTTTCTGCCAGATTCTTCACTAATAGGAGGCTGAAAACAAACATTGCCAAATTGTTACAGGTTTTAAAGGATCTCAGAAAGACAGAGCATTCCATAACCAGGTCAGTGCTTAGGCCTAGTAATCTTCGTTATTCACAACTCACTGATGATATTCCAAAGCTTTTCTGGCTGTTCAGCTAGAAGCATTGATACTTGAAGGACTTCAAACAGCCTTATTTCACCGTTACTGCTGAAAAGTTTGCCACAACTCATAAAAAATGGAAAAATTATAGAAGTTGGTGGAAACGCAGTGCACCCTAACCTGGTTCTGAAAAGCACAGCAGTGCTGCATTCCGGAATCACACAGTTTAAGAACTCAGCATTCTCCAGGAAGGATGGATTGCATTTGGCATACAACGGCTCAGCAAGGACAATGCCTGTCACAGTTCATTTAGAAATGCCTGCTGGACATTAATTCATCGCTAAATTCTTAAATGGTATAGAAGTCATCAGCCTTGCCAGATGACCAACAAGCTGGGGTTTGCTATTTATTCCATTACGCAGTGAAAATGGGTCAACGCTTCTTATATTTGAGCCACTGCACCTCAGTTTGAAAAAGAATATCTAGAATAAAGCTGCATTTTTCACTTGAATTCAGCTTTTTATCACGATTTTCTAGTCATTGATAGGATTTGTGAAGCTGCTTGTTTTGTGAAAATAAGCACTATTCTCAGTTTACCTTACTGATAAACCTCAGTTACCTTATTGATACACCAAATATTTAAAATAGGTATTGAAACTCACATCCACTCTGAAGTCCTCCAGTCTCTTAAATTTACTAAGGTATTCTTGCAGTTTGGGGTCAATGGCTGGAATCTTGTGCTGAGAATATTTTAGATAAGCCCAAAATTTTTCCAGTCCATACAGCTGACCTATTCATAGAGAAAGATAATTTTACCAATCAACAAAGATCTGATCTCATTAAACTTAGTTATTCACAGGTAACTATATGTTTAAGAGAACTGTAAGATAAAAGGAACATGAACAAAAGCTGCTCGTGGATTAGAGTTGGGATTATCTCCCAACTAAAGTTACAGTGACTGGCTTAGGATAATTACCAGCTTCGTAGTCTCGCTTTGTTTCCTCCTGGAAATCCTCAAATATTTCTTGCCTGAATTTCTTTTCTAGGCCATAGCTGTAAAATCTAAACAAGCATTCCAATCCGTACCTGTAACAGAACAGAGATACGAAAATCTTATACATAGGCTCCAAGTCTCCAGTCTCTCCTTGCATCTCCTTCTCAATTTTTATCAACCTATTGTTGTGAAACATCTGTGACAGGGGACAGGACAAGAGGGAATGGCCTCAAGTGCTGCCACGGGAGGTTCAGGCTTGACATAAGGAAAAATTTCTTCACAGAAAGGGTCATTAGGCACTGGAACAGGTTGCCCAGGAGGTGGTTGACTCACCTTCCCTGGAGGTGTTTAAGGTGTGGGTGGATGAGGTACTGAGGGACACAGTTTAGAGATTGGTGGGAATGGTTGGACTCAATGATCTGGTGGGTCTCCTCCAAGCTGCTGATTCTATGATCTTCACAAATAATCAAAACCAACCATCTTCGCAAAAACTCAAAACGGACTTAGGAAAATCAGGTTTGTTCCACGGTTTTAAGTGATGAACAACAGACACCACACATTGGTGCAAAATGAAAAGAAATGCTTTCACATTTATGGTCTGGTTGTACACACAAACTGTTTCAACATCCACTCCTCCTGCCATGGGCAGGGACACCTCCCACCAGCCCAGGCTGCTCCAAAGCCCCATTCAATCTTGCCTTGAACACCTCCAGGGATGGGACATCCACAACTTCCTCGAACAACCTGTGCCAGTGCCTCCTTATGTCTAATGTAAATCTTCCCCTCTCCATTTATACCCACTGTCCCTCGTCCTATCACTAAAAGCCACTGTAAACAGTACTTGGATAATCACAGAGCATCAAAAGAGTGCAAAGCAGAGCCACGATATATTATTTAAGACCCTTCTGCACCCTAGGGATTACCCCTCTGACAATGGATCCAAACTTCAGGATTTTCAGAGCCAGTATCTCCTCACTTGGCATTCAAAACGCTTCATCTCTTTGTCTAAGGGAAACAGAGGCGAGGGGAACTGGGGGAAAGGAAGGGAATGATACCAAAGAGCTAAAGGGGCAGCGGAAATCTCTTTCATGGTCACTTTTTCTAAGTGATCGTAAGTATTCTAAGTATTTTTGTAAGGCAATAAGCAGTTGGAACAAGTTTAATGAGGTTAAGAATGTCTTCACCTATGGAAAGAAGAATCTCGGGAGCGTTAGTCTCACAGACAACAAGCAACAGGATTTTGCAGAATAAAGGGCCAATTAAAAGTCAGGAAAAGCTGCACATTTAGTTATTTATCTGCAAATCATAATACACACAAACAGATTTTTGGTATTAAAATAATCTCTACAGAACTGTTACTGTACCAAGGTGTACCAAGAGTCAAAGCCAATCAAAAAAGGTTCACTTCAGATATACATAAGCTTCACAATCATTAAAAAAAGAATGGAAAGACCTCAAAAGATTCGAGTTTCTAAGAAAAAAGCAATTACCTGTAGTGTTCTTTTGCATCCTCCAGAGCAAGCTGTTTGAATTCTTCATACATGTTCTTGTTAAAGTGATCTCTCAGAAAAAAGGACCAGAAACGAAAAAGTGTGTTCATTTCTTGGGACTGGCCAATTCCCAACCGTTTCCTCTCTGGAAGAAAGAAGAAGAAAGCAGGAGGGAAAGAAAGAAGATAACAGGGGGATAAGAAGAAAGAAGAAGAAAGTGGGAGAGGAAAGAAAAAGAGGGGTAGAAAAAAAACAAGCTATTTTTAGTTTTTCAGCAGAACCTTCTCAAGTGCTATTCCATCAGTAATACACACAAGATCTCCTAGTAACCAAAATTTAAATTTGAGGGTAATTTTTTTGTCAGGGAATGTAAAGGTAAATTGAAAGCGGAGCTTGTAAATTAGAAGCATCAAATAAGTTTTGCTTTCCTTTCCCAAGAAAAATAAAAGATGAGGAACAACGTGGAGAGAACTGGTATCAGATGGCACTTGGGAACTTCTACCTTTCAGGAAGTGCACTTAGGGCCTTACCTATTAGACACCTTCGACGGTATTTGTGGTAGACCTGTTGAGTAAAGCCATTTTCCTTTAACAGCTCATGAGAGGGATGCTGAAATTTCGGAAGAGAATTTGGGGTACACCCGTAACTTCCTGTTAGTGGAGCTCCTTCAGAAAGTGAAGCATTGGAACTGCTGAAGAAAAACCAAACACATTTCTGTCCTAGAAACAGTATTTTACTACAAGACAGAGTTTTCAGCCATTCTATTCTGCACAAGAGCTGCCAGGGTGGTACAGTCACCTGGCAGCCTGGGGTCCAGCCACCTGGTTTCAGGTGCAATCTCAAGAAAATCAGATTCTGTGCTAATATGTCAAAACCCAGGCGGTTTTGGATGATGAAAATTAAACATTACTGCAATGGTTGGTTTTAAATGACCACTTAAAGGCACAATCACTGAAGGGAACATACCCCAAGTTACATTACTACTAACATATCATGGATCAACAAAAAACACTGTGAACATGGTCAAGCTAGCTTACTTCCAGAGATCTTTGTAGTCTATGTTTCTGTCTTGACTGCTCTTTTCCCACTTCCATTGTGTTTACAAATTGTCATTTATTGCAGTTTATTTCTCCATTAGCACCGAAAACCTAATGACAATGCCAATAAATTTTCTATGATGAAAAGAAAATTACCTCACAGAGGAGGATCTTGGCCTGTGGTCTCTGGAATCCATCACCCAACCGACGTGGCATTCTAAGGGAGGATTCGTACTGTGTCGTGTTTTTCTTTTTCTGGGTGTCTAAGAAAGTAAACGAAAGATTTATTTCCCTAGTTTGATTTCACTTATTCTCTTTCTCTTAAAACAAAGTTTTAAACATTTTCTACTCGAACACATCAAGTCACAATGCTCCAGTTTCAAATAACCTACAGCGTAGACATTACACGTTTTCAGAAAGAACTTCTAAGAAATGTTTCAGGTAAAACTCAGAAAACATTTTGTAGAAATAAAAAATCTAATATGGTAAATCTTTTCAAGATACAAAATAAAAAAGTACTCGAGTTTCACTTTCAGGGAGGGGCTCTTTATCAGGAAGTGCAACGATAGGATGAAGGGGAATTGTTTTAAATTGAAAGAGGGGGAGATTTAGATTAGACATTAGGAAGAAATGTTTCCCTGTGAGGGTGGTGAGGCTCTGGCACAGGTTGCCCAGGGAAGCTGTGGCTGCCCCATCCCTGGAGGTGGTTCAAGGCCAGGTTGGATGGGACTGTGAGCAACCTGATCCAGTGGGAGGTGTCCCTGCCCATGGTAGGGGGGTTGGAATTGGATGATCTTTAAGGTCCCTTCCAACCCAAACCAGTCTATGATTCTATGATTAAATCATGTGCACAGGCATGAGTTGTGTAGGCTTCTTCTGGTTTAAAGAAAAAGTTACACCTTTTCATTTACCTTTATATCAATGGATCGTGCTTCTTTAACAACAGGGTAGAACCTGGGTGTTTTGCTGGGATCCTGTAGCCGTGGGGTGCGAGGTGTTCGTGGGGTGAAGCCAGGGTAAACACGGGGGGAATCAGGAACTGCTGTTGGCAGTGATCGAGCTGTTGCTGCTGTTGGAGGTGCTTCAATACTTAGCAAATTCCGAGCCAGCTCTTCTGCTAAATTTTAGGCAGGAAGAAAACATTCATTTTCAAGAGAATCTTATGATTTCAAAGACAAAGCTTCTGTAGTATTTAGTATCTTAAAAGCCTGTTTCACTCCGAGGGAACTACATCATCCCCAAAGGAGAATCAAGTTAACAAAAGCATTTGGTGTAGAAGCAGCACAACTGCTCAAAAGGATGAAATAACGCTTCAAGCAAATCTTTGCTAGAAAATTTAAATCCACTTCTTCCTTACCTGCTCGTTTCTGTGTATTTACACTAGTAAAGTAAAGGAAAAGAAACACTGGTGAAAGTGTAACCATATTCTTGCTTTTTGATGAGGTGGTTTTTCTCAACTACTTTAAAGATGCTCTTAGCGCATATTCTAGTAAATGCTGACAACGCCACTAGATCAGAAATACCTCGGAAGATAATGTGACTGCTCAGTAAGGTTATGATACAAGTGGAAAGCTTTTCTAACCTCACTTCGTTCTGTCTCCATTTCCCATAAAAATATTGGTTTATAGAAAATGTTTCCTAACATCATTGGATATTATTTTATACATTGTCAACGTTAAGTTCCACAAAAAGCACCGAGTGTTGGCATATGGTACCAACAGAAGATTGCCTTTTTGATACTCGCATATATCCTGAAAATTACTCATTGCAGCTTCTTCTAATTCCATGGAAACCACACTACTAAAGAACAGCTGACCATTTGAGAAGTTAGCAAAGAAAAAGCCCCTCAGACTGCTGACAGAACCAAAATCAAACTATTACACAGGCAGAAAGAGTTAAAACACCTACAGAATTGATCCTTATAATAGAGCTTCTAAAAACAAATAGGTACCCACTTACCTTTCTGTAACCCTGCAGGAACTTCTTGGGTTGGACCAGCAACTAGTTCTGGTACAAGACCATCAAATTCTTCCTTACTGATGAGATTTAGCTTCCTAAAGTTCTCAATCTCTTGCTGAATTAGAGAAAGCAAATTGTAAATGCAAAGCATCATAACTATTATCATCCTGATAAACAAGTGAAGTTCATAGAAGAAAAAATAAAGAAGTCAGAACTGACACACAATCACCCCTATGCAGCCAGTGCAGGTTTTAATTGAGACTGAAGGAGTCTCCAACCCACGCTGTATAAAAATTGCTGTGAACCTAATGCTGTTCACGCTGCCCTAGCGAAAAAGAAAGTTATGCCAATGAATGGGGAACTGGAGGCAGCTAAGGCCATCTACATGTGAATTTTCAGTCAAAAAGAAACAGAAATTTTTGAAATTAACACAGTGTAGATGTGACAGTTAGGGACACAGTTTAGTAGTGGACTTGGCAGCGTTAATTTAATGGTTGGTCTCAATGATCTTAAAGGTCTTTTCCAAACTAAACAGTTTCGTGATTCTGTGAATTCCTGTCCTTCACCAAGCCCAAAACCATCCTAATAATTTACAGGAGCAGAAGAGGTCATGCACCCTTCCTCAGGCTACATTTAAGGAAATGGACAGTTGGGTTTTTGTTTTTGGGTTTGTTTTTTTTTTTTCAATTGGTAGCTTAAACTGCAAAAGGACAAGCTTTTCCAAGATGTGTGGTAGCATCTGGAATCACTCATGCCCTTCTTCAGCTGAAGGTGGGGTGGGACACGGTGTGTGCGTTCATGCTGCATTGACAAATCTCATTTAAATCATTATCCAGAAGGTGACAACAACAAAAAAGAAAATGTTTTCCCTTGCTGTGTGCTACTTTTCAGTGTTCTTTTCCAGCTCAGTGGTTTTCGTGGTCCATTTCCTTTGCAGTAAAAACACCATATTTTGAGTTCTACCCTCATTCCTTGTTCTTATTCTCAACCTTCCCGTCTATCTTTGTCAGCTCTTTTTTGTACCCACATGCTCCATTTGTCCTTTAAACTACTTTCCCCTCCCCCCCAACCCACCTTTGTCCTTATGCACAGATAAAGGTCCTTCCCCCTCACCGCTTAGTGTTTAGGTAACTCAGTATTTCTGTACACATCCTATCTGCTAGTGATACGGCAGCACTGCCTGCTGACACACCACTCGCTGGGCTCACTCACACAAAACAAGGTTTCTTAATAAAACAAGAGCAGTAAGTGACAGGACTGCGCCTTGCCACGTCAACGTCTGCCTACACAGTCTTGGAGTTCAACTCAGCTGTAATTTTACAGCAGCACAGTTTATCTTAAAATCAATAATTAAAACGAAATAATCACAAAGCTGACAAATCTTCTTGCGACATTTTGAAAGCCTCGAAGACAAGACTCCGTGGACAGGCTACTATAGAAGCCTTTTCATTTCCTAAAGTCAGGTGTGCAATCCAAAGCTTCACTTGGTCAGAGAGCTGTCATCCCAGCATGCGACGAGGCAAAGAGAACCCTAATAGAAACCTAATTCGAAATGACAGTATTACCTTCTTTTATAAACACAGCCTTAATAGAAACCTATTTGAGAACAACTGTATCGCCTTCCTCTCTTATTATCTCATCCTAGAAACATGCCCCCGTGGATAGGGGTTTGCAGATCACAGAATCATAGAATAATAGAACAACCAGGTTGGAAGAGACCCACTGGATCATCGAGTCCAACCATTCCTATCAAACGCTAAACTATGTCCCTCAGCACCTCGTCCACCCGTGCCTTAAACACCTCCAGGGAAGGTGACTCAACCACCTCCCTGGGCAGCCTATTCCAATGCTCAATGACCCTTTCTGTGAAAATATTTTTCCTAATGTCCAGCCTAAATCTCCCCTGGCAGAGCTTGAGGCCATTCCCTCTTGTCCTGTCCCATGTCACCTGGGAGAAGAGCCCAGCTCCCTCCTCTCTACAACCTCCTTTCACGTAGTTGCAGAGAGCAATGAGGTCTCCTCTCAGCCTCCTCTTCTCCAGGCTAAACACCCCCAGCTCTCTATGAATAGAACAAGAACACACTGGAAAAGGTGAAATATCTCCAAAACAATAATAATAGTTCTAAAGCATATTAATTCAATAGTTTTGGTCAAATTGGTGACAAGAAAAACTTGCTGGGCTTGGTTTCAACCACTTACAAAACTATCAAACTAAAGACAATTCAATACTCTGTGAATTCAGCTGCTGCCACTTTTCTTTCAAAACAGTGTTGCACTTTACACCTATGTAACTAATTTTGGAAATGCTTCGACATGCACAGTTTTCAGACCAAAAATGAAGATGGTTACCTTCATCGTAGTGTCATTTTCACTCTGCTCCATCCACAAATCCTGCTCATAATAGTATAAGCCATCATTAATAACTTTAGCAAGTTCAGATGTAATTTTTGCCCGGCATACATGGTTGCCAGTGCGATCTCCACCAGGATGTTTTCTCATATACGGTGGTGTCTGCGTTACAATCAAAATCTTGTTCACGTCCTGATCATCGATTTCATAATCTGAATCGCTGTCTGACCAATCAGTAAATTTATTCTTCCGACCTCGAATTTGTTCCATCTCTTCATCAAACAAAAAATCAAGTTCTTCTTGTTCGTGTTCCGCTGGAGGTGGAGGTGGCTGCTGTTGGTCTGATGCTTGACTGGGAACACTTTCCTACGTTGGAAAAGGTGATGCATTTTATACTTGAATTGGATAGTGATTATCCAAATGGGAGACAAACATAACATTTTCAATAAAGAAATGTGTGAGAAATGGAAACATTACAGCTGCTTTCAGATGTTTATTGAGTAAATCACTGCTCTAAATAATACTGCCATAAGCTTTTAGAGCAATTCTCAATTTACATAATAATGTATTTTTCACTAACCAACAAGTACAACTGTTCCTCAGCAGAAAAATAACTACAGTATTTCCTTTAATTTTTGTGAGCTTTGGATCAGGATTTTAAATGCACTTGGCTACTATAGGTCTAGTAGAGCAAGAAGCATGCATGGTAACTGTAATGCATGCAATGCTTCATAATGCAGTAAGATATGAAAAATCCTGTTACATTGTAAAACTCAAAAGTTGACAGGGTTTCTGTTTGTTTAAAAGTAAATTAAAGGGGGTTGATTCTACCTTTAGTTTGACTGTGGACGCACGATGCCTCTTCTTTACTTCCATCCAAGGTTCAGAGTCCAAATCAGGCAAACTTGTAGACAGTCCTTTCGATATTGGTGGAAAATTTCCCGTTTCAGTGTTTTCCTTTGAACTCAGCAGGCTCCTCATTCTTGGAGAACTTGGGGCAGACTCTAGCAGTGGAAAACAGTAGGTCAGCTCCTGCCATGGCTTGTGTTGTTGAGGTTTTCTTTAATTGTTTCATTAGTCTTTCTTTTAACTGAAGCTACCATTTTTTTACCTCTCTGGTTAAACAATGCACCAATCAACAAATTTTCTTCTCATTTTTAGGAGATGGATTTTTTTTCCCCTCAACATTCTAGGGAAAGATTGATTCTAGCAACCTATTTACAAGAAGAGTTTCTAACAGTCTGAGAGAAATGATGTGTTGTTATTCAGAAAACCAGAGCAGCATCATTAGGGACATGTTTCCTCCACACTAACTCCGTGGATGGATGCCTAACTCAATCTTCATTTAATTCCAGCCAACATTTCAGTACAAGATTTCTTTGCCAAGGATTGTCAGCAAACAAAGCCATCTCCATATTAATTATGTGAATGAGATCCCTATCCAAAACTAGAATGCACTAAATAAAGAGTTAATTTTCAGCTGTTACCAAAATAAAACAGGTTTTATCACTAACTTAAGATTACTAATACTACTTCTACTAAAACTAAAGCACTCTAATCATACTATATTCTGGAGAATGGGAACAGTCAGAACATGGAAGAGACATTTTTATCTACTTTACATCAGCCGTGCCAGCCACGTGATTTGGCAACCACAGGGTTGACAGGCATATCGGCTGCATAAACCGCTGCCAAACGTACAGCTTTCTATTATGAAATCAGTATCAAGAGGTAAACTTCCTAAGCTAGATGGGTAATCCTAAACTTCTGTTTCTATAAAAGAAATCCTTTACCAGTATGTGAGCCGAAAGTTTGGCCTGGTATGAATTCTGGACAATCGATGAGCTGGGAAAAGTCAGTCGGTGGCAGACTGCACGAAGGAGGACCTGGAATTGGCCACTTTTCTGGATCAACCCTTTTCCTTATCCTCTGATCCACAGTTTCAACTTCTGTACTGTCCTTTAGGGCCTGTGTGACAAGCATGTAACAACTTTAAAACTTTACACATCCAGCACCATCTAAAAAAAAAGAGAAGAATACGCAAACTTTGCCATTTAAGGCCTCTTTATAAAATCCTTGTCATTGCAAACAGAAATCTTTATTAACTTCACAGTGATAACTTTAAAAGGGAGTACAAAATTAACCAAGCAACTTTCTACTTCTGACTTCTTTTACCTCCAAAATGAGAGCAGCATTTGTAGTCAGCGCTTGCATCCGACGGAAACTTGCAATCAGTGAAATGGGCAGAAATCCTTGTTGGTCCATCTTTCTCCTCAGAAAGAAGTCCCTTTCCAAATTTTCTGTGCTGAAGTAATACTCACTGCAGAAAGAAACACACAAATATGAGCCTATTACAGGTTAAAGAAAACCCTAAAATAGCAACTTAGAGATTCCTCGTTAAAGTCTTCCACTAAAAACAAAAGCACAGTTTGCAGTCAACAAACTTGTTCTTCCAACAGGTGTATCACAATAAGCCAGACTCACAGAACAGCACACACGCTCTACATGTTAAGACAGACTTATGATCCCATACAGCATGCAGGGGTAATACATCAAAACCTTGTTAGCTTTGCGTGTGTGAACTGCACAAGGCAAAGCTTAGCTCAGTTTTTCTTTCATCCATCCCCTCCCTTATTACTTACATGAGCAGAAGGAAACAACTTTGTCTTAGCCTCCATACAGAGGACAACTACTGTTTACAGGCAGTTATTTCCTATACAGCAGTATCAGCACAACTTCATCTTGAACTGTTTATTTTCCAGTTTTCAGCACATTAGAAGGTTTATGTATCCTATCTGAGTGATGAGGCACATCTATGTAACTCTGAATAATTACTTCAAGCATGATCGTGAGAAGATGAGAAAACAAAACCAGTCATGTTGTATCCATCATGAAACTGTCCCAAAAGGCACAACAGTTCATGGAGAACGGTAACGTCTAAAGGAAGATATGATGTTTAGTGGATAAAGAGAAGGACACAGACCATTTCAGGAATCCAACAATACCACAGAACAAGAGAGACAAGCAACAAAGAAACAGCAGAAAGACAAATCTTCTTAAACAATAAAGATGCTCTATGATATGATCTTGGGTATCAAGATGTTTCATACTTAGTGAAGAGGAAAAGCAAGGAATTCAAATCATGATCTGTCACACAAAGCAAGGACACAAGAAAACATCCTATGGAAAAGAATGGGAAAAAACCTAATTTAATCATGACAACTAAAATCTAGGCCTCTCAGAAAGTTCACACCTCACAGCAAGATTTTGCATATGGCATCCAAGGAATACTCCTCCTCATCAGGTTCAGGAAAACATAGGGAGTGAAATACTTAATGGAGAGGAACTAAAATTCTGACACAAAAATAGAGGTAGTGCAAAAATAAAACAAGAGTACATTAAAATGCTGAGAAAAAACACCCACATGCAGATGCAAATAAAGTTAATTCGAATCTCAACAAAGTATAACATGCTAAGTGTCTCCACTGAACTTGGGATCGAGGCCAAAGTTACCGAGAGGACATCATTGCCATCACTGACCCAAGGAGAAGATCCATACTATTTCTTCCACTAATTTTTTGGGTAGCTAAAGCAAAAGCTCTCTATGTGAAACACTCAGTTCCAAGACAGAATGAATACAAAGTCTCAAAGTTGGACAACACGACATACAACAAATGAAAACATTGCCATTAAATCGGAGCAAATGGAGAAGAGAGTAAGGTTTTCAGAGAATTAAGCTCTTACTCAGAGCTAAATAAACTGATCAGTGAGCAACTGTGCACAATGAGAGGGTTTTCTTTCACCCTCTTTACTGTTCTGAACCACTACATTTCTTTTCCCCATCTAGAAGATAAGCAAGGACAAAAGCCATATACCAACACTTTACTAACGTTACCTTTACAGTCATACAGTAAAGGTAAGATATAGGTTCACCTAGTTAAAAATTCCACAAGCAGAAATGGACAATGATTGAATATGATTCAAACTGCCTCATTTGATGTTCATCACTCTAGAAAAAGGAATGTGAAAGACCATTAATAATAAATGAAGACAAACCACAAGTTGGCTCCAAGTAGAGGGATAAACCTAAACACACACACCCTTCGGCTCTCCTTTTCTTTTTCATTTTCCTCAGAATCCTCCTGCTTACTCTTGAACTGATGCAGACTTAGATACATGTCCGAACTTTCTTCTTTCTTTATTTTTTAAAGAAAGAAGACTTAAAATAGAGTTCTACCATATGTCGCACAGGTGGAGGAGTTGCTAAAAAGCATAGAAGGGGTTGGGTTGGAAGGGACCTTAAAGATAATCCAGTTCCACCATCCTGACATGGTCAGGGACACCTCCAACTGGATCAGGCTGCTCATCCAAACGGGCCAGGAACACCTCCAGGGAGGGGGCACACATGACTTCAGGTAATTTTGTATGTAATACAAATATAACTCACTCTTGTACATCAAGCTGGTTCTTGGGGCAAGCACAAACTGCACATACTGCAGTGTATTTCTCACTGTCCTAAGACTTTATTTCCCCCTACTAAGCACGTAAACTGTTTTAAAATTCATCAGTACACTAGGATTCCCAGTTCTCTAACATATCCCAATCTATCTTGGACTCCATAAGGAGCTCTGAGAGCTATCCACACCGTGGAGTTTTATTGCACGTGTACTTCCTTCTTTGGCATATACACTTCAATATTTTATAACTGAATTATAAAAGACAGACAAAACCATCCCCACCTAGAAGCTGCCAACTGGTAACTTATGAATGAAATCTGTTTTTCATCATTTTTGATGTGATAAAGGCTGTGAATAGGTACCAAACCACCTTCTTCCTTTTCAAGGAGAGTAAAAATATTGAAGTTGTGTTCTAAACCTGCTTAAGATCCTCCCTCTTTCTCATGAAAAGCAAACTCCATAATCAAACTGCCTCAGGAGTTCATATTGGACAAGCAACCAATGGCTCTGGTTAGCCAGCCATGCTAAAATAAAATACAAATGTAACCAGAAGTCAGATGCGACCAATGCTGTAACTGACATTTTTCTCAGCAGAGGGGGACATCATCATGTCCTACCTTAGAAGGTCTGGATTCTACACTGCATGCCCAGAAATCTGGCCAACAGTGGAGTGTCTGTGCTCCTCCCTCACTTGTCTGAGGACAGTGCAGGCCGATTATCCTGACACGGGGGGGACATGTCCACTGTCAGGTCTCATAGGGGCCTGGCAGCAAGAGTAACAAAAAAGACTGCAATAGAAGTTTTGAAGTTGATAGCCACATGTCAGATACTTTCTGCCCTTAAAGAGGCTTTTTTCTTCCTTTTTGCGTCAACTGTAACAAAAGAAGCAAGAATAAAATAAGCAAGTTGCTTTATGGAATAACAAGGGCAATCAAAAACCACCACAAAGGCATCGCAGAGAAATGCCGTTGCAAGTACAGAAGATGAAATATCTGCCAGTGGTGGAAACTGTCTCTTTAAAATGAACTAGTGGTTTCAAGGCCCTTTTTGACTTGCCTCCTGGTGATAATCAGTCTTCCAGATGGTTTCTCATTGCCTAATGGTGTACATGAGAAAGTAAACATTTCAGATTATTGATCAATCAAGTATCATTGCAAAACTTCTCTCTTTCAGTTAAATGTTTTGGGTGAAACACCCTGAAAACATCAAACTAACAAGACTTCTAAAAGTGAAATATAGAGCAAATAAGGAAAACTTCTCGCTACATCACCCAAGAAGAGCTTTATAGGCAAACAGACCAACAGTACTCAAAACCACAAGCTCAGAGACATCCAAATCTCAATTACATGACAACATAAAAAGAGGGCTATGTACCATAAATAGCACAGGTATACGAGTTAGAGCCAGACTACAGCACAAGATGCAGAACAGCTTCCTTAAAATTCGTCCCTGTCACTCAAGTTTTTCCACCCCACTAGTGATTAAGTTCATATCGATACTGGAAATGGTCAAATCAAAAAGTTAAACTGAAATGCCTTAATCTCCATCTTGATGTGGGTAGCAAAGATTAAACACTGTTTGGACTGAGTTATTTCATCTAAACTGATCTCAAAAAAAAATATCTGTACGTTAAACAATCTACTTACATTTGATGTTTTATATATTCTTTGAGAAGTGATTCATCCACAGAATACATCTGCACTCCTGTTCCATCACCATAGTAATACATCACACTAGCATTAAGCTCAGGCTGAAATACTTGGTCAGTTCCTTCCCCATACAGTTCTTGATAATCCACTGAATATTCAAAGGTCACTTCAAAACAAAGGAAAACATAAAAGGATGATGATGAAGAATACTAAGCCCAGCAAACAAAAATTTTAAGGCATGACATGCGCTGCTATTTTACTGTTGGCTTTCAGCATTTGATTTTAAAGATTCAAGCTACTTAATTACATTAAGTTACAGGACAAGTTTTTTGAGACCACTCTTACTTAATGTGGAAATAATAACATTATAAATAAAATTTTAATTTTTTTTCCTAAGCATTTACTACTTGGCATACTTCTAGGGTTTCCTCTGCCTCGTCCTCTTCCTCTGCCTCTACCTCTTCCTCTGCCTCGGGAGTATCCTCGAACACTGCCACCCTCACTTCTCACGCTGCACACTTCATCATGGTCATCTCTCTTTTCTCTATCACGACGCCAATCTTTAAGAGAAAAAAAGCATAATATTTGTAATAATTACTAAATATCACAGTATAATTAAGTAGTCTCTGAACCATTCTTAGATATTAACCATAAAACTTTGTACTGGAAAGTATCTCTCTCTGTTTCCTGGATGCTCAGAAAGGCTGTAGGAAAGGAAAGTGTGGAATATATGATTAGTGTCAAAGTCTGTTGTAGCAGAATTCTCAGCTTGCGCCCAGGCTCAGTCACATTGGCTGAAGCAGAAGGTCAGATCTGAAAGCTGCAAGGCCGAAGTGGTGAGGTTTGCCCAGCCAGGACTAAAGGCAAGTCAGGCAGAAGCTGTTAGCAATAGTGAAGAGTTAAAAGGCTTGACTGGCAGCCAGTCTCAAATGCTTTTGAAGTGACCGGGCACTGGTGGCAGCTCAGAGACAGCAATATTTATGATTGGATTGGGTGATCACCCAATTCTCCTTCCAAGCATGATAATACAATCTCTTCCTGTGGACACCTCCCAGTACCAAGAGAGAACAAGGAAGAAGTCTTGATGATCTGCTTGGGGTGGGATTTCCACTGCAACGGAACTCTCTAGAGCCTCCCTTTTGTTCCCAGAAAGGGGAACATACCAATTCTCTGCCTCTGCCATTTAACAGCAATCATTTAGTCTTTGCTGGTTGTGCCCCAGATTGAGCTTAAGTTAAGGACCCCTTTTTGACAACAAATTCAAGACAACTGTCTAAGAATTTAGGTAAGGTTTTCATAGAATTATGTGGTCTGCACATACAAAAGAAAAGCAACAGAAGCAGAAGATGAAAGGAAAGCAAGTGGGTCTAAACTGGACCCCAAGGAACTCTGGCACCACAAATCTTAAGGATGGGTGAGAGAAAAGGAAGGTCCTTTTCACACTATTTCTTTCTCTTTTCCTAACACTCCCAGAGGCCTCCAACTTCAGTCAGTGACCCCTGCTTAAAGTTTCTTTAAGCTGTAACGGATAAGTCTTCCAGATGCTGCGGGACCTCCTTGTCAGAGGAACGCCTGGAGACAGAGCTCCTAACTTGACCAATGAGAGTTGCTGCATTTAACAAAGGACTAATTAAAGATTTTTTTTTTATTTGCATGAGAAATCTTTTACTAGCAACTATTTCCAATGAACCTTAAACCAAAATATTTATGCTCATACGTTCAAGTTCCTGTACTTTATTTTCTGTCAAATAAGACTCTAAATTTATTAATATCATAATCCATGTGTGTCTCAACTGAAATTTGGACCTTAGCCTTTGCACTTCCTACCTTCAACCTTAGTGGTCCCAAACATGTAGAGCATTATTTGAACTATTTCCCCAAATCAATTCAATTTCTGCAGTCAGAGTCCACATCTCCAACACATATGAAAGTTCTACATATAACACCTTCATGAGACAGCATTGTATTTAAGCCTGAAACAAGTATTGTACTTAAGCAGTCAGTGTTCCTGAGCAACAAAAGGTGTTTTTTACGTTCTCTCACACTCAAATTGGTCTAGAATCACTACAGCCTTGCCTTGAGGTAGAGTTCATGCTACAAGTTTCTGGTCATTTGTCCATCCTGAATAATTGCTGAAGGGGAAGTGGCACATTTGTAAAGATTCTCCCCCTGCTCCTGCACATCCCTCAGACATCCAGATCAAACCCTTGCATCCATGTTCCTAAAATGGTTTCACAAACAAATCCTGTCTCAGTAGCATCCAGCACCTCTTATAAGGAGCAAACATTTCAATTTTTAAGGTATATTGTGAGTTTAAAACTTAAACGCAAATAACATAAACCAGAGTTACACTTAGCCTAAGATTTCTGCCACCTGCCAAGCTGTATTCGGAACACTTGAGGACCAAAAGCAGTACCAGCTGTAGTGCATTGCTTCCTCTGTGGCTCTAGGACAACTGTTTGCATGGCCAGGCTGAGAAATAGGTTCAGGAACTGAGGGAATTGGTCCAACTTCAAGGAAAAAACATCAGTAGAATTGTCAAAGCAGAGTTCAAAATGTAGGTCCCACAAGCAACTTCTCTGGAAGCAACAAGCTGCAGAAATAGCAATAGAGCAGGACACAGCAGCCACCTTATGAGACTGTTTCCAAGCTTTCTGTATCATAAAGCTGTTGCCCAAGACTCTGTAGGGAGCCATGAAGAGAAAAACATATGCCCTGAGTCAGCCACATGCTGTAAAGATAGACTGTACCTAAACTCAGTTATCCAGCAAAATCAGCAACCAAGACATTACAACTCTGATCAATTCGTGAACTGATTAAAAAAAAATCTGACAGCATTTCAACAAAACTTCCCAACTTAAAATCTGCTAAACTACAGTACAATTTGTTTATTTTTTTTTACTGCTTATTGGCAAATCAGGTTTTACTTAGGGCAGGTACTGTCAAGTTTCAACAGAAACTGCCTATCTAAGTCTTACTCTCGTGGTACTATATTTTATTTGACACAAACAGAAAGACCCAGAGTCTGGGAGCTACTTACTTCTTGTCTCATTCCGTCTGTTGTTATAAGGTATTAACTTGTTTGATTCCAGCAGAAATCTTGAGCTACTTCGAGAGCCTGGTCGTTCTTGACTATCTGACCTTACATCATCCAGGTGAAGTGGCACCCATTTCTGCTTGTTACCTTGAAAAGTTAATATATTACCCTTAATTATAGCACTACTTGAAGTTTCAGATTCAGATTCTATAGATTTCTTCCCGTAGAACTACAAATAGTTCATTTCAAAGTTTAAAAATCTAGAGAAGTTTAACATTGAAATGCTAAGATTTGAGGTATGACTAAACAATCATAAATACAGTAAACACAAGTTTCTCAAACTGAAAGGTAACCCTATCTAAGCTTCAAACATCTGAAATGAAGGGGAGCCTTTTTATTTAATTAATTTTTAGATGTAAGTTCTATAACCAAGAATTTATAGCTACATAAGCATTAAAAACACACAGCAAATTCCTTACTATATAATTTCACAACTTGCAGATGAAGCTTAAAGGTAAAAAAATAACATATCAAGTTAACCACTAAAGATTTCAAACACAAACAATAACAATTTTCATGAGAATTCAGTTGTGATACTGCATTTTTACCCTGCGATATTCAGATTAAGTTCACTTGTATGGATGAAAATTTATTAGCAAAGCTGTATCTTAGAATCATAGAATAACAAGGTTGGAAGGGACCCACTGGATCATCGAGTCCAACCAATCTTGTCGCAGGCTGGCCTAAAATATTCACTAACCATTTATTTAATGATAATATTTACTGTTCTATACTTGATTTCTATTGTGAACTTCATGCCTTTGTAGTCAAGAAATACAAGTAAAAACATAAAAATGCATTATCCATACTGGGAAAAGATATAGGTTGTACCTGGAAGACTTTGTTTTAGATTTCCATTTAGACTGGAAACATTAAAAGCAATAAACGATTTGTTTTTAAACATACACTTAAGTAGATTAACAAATGTGAATAACAAAGGTCTTCAATATCTGAAGAAATACCAGCAGGGAAGCATGAAAAAAGCAGTTGGACCAGCAATGGCTTAAAACTCTCTCAGGCTGTTTCTCCAGCCTACTCCAGTTAATGATCAAAGGAGATAGAGGTTTGCTTCCTAGTTTTAATGTAACAGATTGGATCAAAAGGAAATTAATAACCTGGTTTAGTTTTCAAGAGATTGCTTCAAGGTGTACGCTAGCAGTATAACATCAAAATTAAGTGTTGCTATACATAGTAACACATGTATGAATGAAGTTAAATTAACATTGTGTGATTTATTTAGGGAAACAGACGTGAGACAGTAATGGTTTATTCAGCCATGCTAGAATTGCCCAGAAATTGTCAGAGCTCCATAGATCATCAGCAGGATAACAAGCTGCTTTTTTTTCCCCAGAAACTAACCAGAAACCTTGAAAATACGAGAAAGGAAGCCTGTTTTAAGCTTCCTAGATAAAAGCAATATATCCCCTTATCACCTAGAAAATGCAAAAGCAGATAAAGTTTCAACAAGTCATTCAACTGGAATTAATGTAACTGTATCAATGGTGACTTTTTGTATTACACATAGTGACCAGACTGACCTTTTTTCCTTTGGTTATTAGTTTGAGCTTCATCTTCACTAATGTTATCTCCTGGACCATCTGCCTTTGCCTCCGGGTTGTCTTTGATTCCATTATTGCTTTTTTGATCAGATTTCTCCTCCTTTTCTCTTCTATTTGCTGGCTTCTTACCGTGACTTACACTCTTACACTGCAAGAGATACCAATAATTACTTTTCACAATACAGGAACGCAAGGACATAAGGAGGAATTTCTTCATGCTGAGCGTGAGGAGGCACTGGTACAGGTTGCCCAGAGAAGCTGTGGCTGCCCCATCCCTGGGGGTGTCCAAGGCCAGGTTGGATGGGGCTTTGAGCAGCTTGGGTTGATGGGAGATGTCCCTGTCCATGGCAGGGTGGTGGAACTGGATGGGCTTTAAAGTCCCTTTGAACTCAAATCATTCTATGTCCAGAGAAGAGCAACAAGGCTGGTGAAGGGGCTGGAGAAGAGAACCTATGAGGAATGGCTGAGAGAGCTGGGGTTGTTTAGCCTGGAGAAGAGGAGGCTGAGAGGAGACCTCATTACTCTCTACAACTACCTGAAAGGAGGCTGTAAAGAGGAGGGAGCTGGCCTCTTCTCCCAGGTGACAGGGGACAGGACAAGAGGGAATGGCCTCAAGCTCCACCAGGGGAGATTTAGGATAGAGATTAGGAGGAAGTTTTTTCACAGAAAGGGTCATTGGGCATTGGAATAGGCTGCCCAGGGAGGTGGCTGATTCACCTTCCCTGGAGGTGTTTAAGGCAAGGGTAGATGAGGTCCTGAGGGACATGGTTTAGTGTTTGATAGGAATGGCTGGACTTGATGATCCGATGGGTCTCTTCCAACTTGGTTGTTCTATGATTCTATTACTCTATAGCTGCCAATAGCAAAAGGTATAAATTTCCTTCACCAGTTAAAACTCCTTTATTATTACTTGTTCTCAACCTCTTCAGCAGGGTGAGTTTTAAGAACAGTGTTGTTTTGTAAATTTTCATTTCACATAGTTCTACTTTCAGCTAATTTGGCAAGACCAGATAAAAAAAAATTTAGAATAAGGAAGTTTGTATTTTAACCAAAGATGTAGAACTGTGGAGTGCACACAACCCTGTTTTATACCTCAGAACTCATATGTATGTTCTTGGAAAGAAGTATTACTCACCAGTACCTGCTGCTCAGACTGATTCTCTTTATAAAAAGCTCTCCTTACAGCATGGTAAATCAGAAATTCCCATGACGCTGTACAATCTCAACCAAATGCCAAGTGTTCATGTGAACTATAAGGAGCCACAGGTCTTAACTCTGACAATTCGGTTTCACTCAATCAGAACACAAACTACAGATCAGAGGATGTGGAGGTGTATGATTGCAGAGTTGCTTTTTCCCACATTAAAATATGGCATTTACTGGGAACTGCGTGCCTCTGAGCAGTGCATCCTGCAAATCATCATTTCTTAGAAATCTCACAGAACAGGTTTCAAAGAAGGCAAAACAAGCAGTGTTTTAGTGAGTAGTGGAAAGGCTCATTCCTCCCTGCTATCAGTTCAGGCTGGAGGGTGAAAGGGTTGAGAACAGCCCTGCCCGTCCAAGGTGGATGGAAAGCTGGATATGACCCAGTAGCCCTGAAGGCCAACTGTATCCTGGGCAGCATCAAAAGAAGTGTGGCCAGCAGGGCAAGGGAGGGGATCCTGCCCCTCTGCTCTGCTGAGATCCCACTTGATGCCCTGTGTATTCAGCTCTGGAGTCCTCAGCACAGGAAGGACATGGATCTTTGGAACAGGTCTAAAAGAGGGCCACAAAAATGGTCAGAGGAATGGAATGTCTCTCCTGTGAAGAAATGCCCAGAGAGTTGGGGCTGTTCAGCCTGGAGAAGAGAAGGTTTTGGGGAGACCTTAGTGAGCCCAACCAGTAGTTAAAGGGGGCTTGTAAAATACACAGGGACAAACTTTATAGCAGGGCCTGTAGTGATAGAACAAGGGGTAATGGATCTAAAGTAAAAGAAGGTAGATTTAGACCATATATATGGAAGAAATTTTTTACACCAAGGGTGGTGAAACACTGGCACAGGTTGCCCCAAGAGGTGGTGGATGCCCCATTCCTGGAAACATTCAAAGTCAGAAAAGGAAAAAATTCTTCACAGAAGGTCATTAGAGACTGGAACAGGCTGCCCAGGGAGGTGGTTAAGTCACCTTCCCTGGAGGTGTTTAAGGCACAGGTGGACGAGGCACTGAGGGGCATGGTTTAGTGTTTGATAGGAATGGTTGGACTCGATGATTTGGTGGGTCTTTTCCAACCTGGTTGTTCTGTGAGTCTATGATTCTATTCTTATAAATCAATTCGCCACCCTCCAGGCAAGTCTCCATGCTCTCCAGCTGGTCACTGACAGAGGGTGGCGATAATGCTGAAGATAAGAAAAGATACTTACTTCGTTGTTTGCAGTTTCACTCGGTGTTGGCCAGTTTGCGATATCACCGAAGTCACCTCCCTGCAAAGATGACAAGCAGTTTATCCTACTTCCTAAATTTAGTGGGTTTTAATACATGGAAGATGTCAGATAAATCTCAGATGGCCAGATTGCCCTTTTGAGCAGAACCACTGGAAGCAGCAGGTTTTAAAAACTGAGAAATACATCTTTTGAAAACAGAATACGATCAATTGTAGAAACAACAATTTGTTGCAGCTACATCCAAGTCGAGGTACAATACACCTTAGCTTGTAACTCATGTAAAGAATGCCTTTGTGGACAATATTTTAAGCGTGCACAGCCAAAAGACTTAACAAGCAAGGAAAATATGTTATATTCTATTATAAATCAAACCAAGAGGGCTTATGACTTTTGGGCACATGTAATTACAAGATCAAATCTTGTCTTATACGTGAATCTGTATGCGAGTTAAAGGTACCTACTATCTTATAGCTTTTGGAAGATCTTTGAGAACAGGTTATTATTCAACCTAAAGAGAGGGGACTATATAAAACTTCAGAAAGTTAATTTCTCAATAAAAGGATTCAGTGCCTCCTGTTGTGATAAAGGTAACTTTATCACAGCCCATATCATGCATCACATAACATGCAAAAAAGATTTCTAAAACCAATCCAGCATCACTCATGCTCAAGTGATGTTGTTTCTTTGCAGGTTCTTCACATTTTTATATAACCCCATTCCTTTTTTAAAGAAAAATACCTTTCTTTATCCCTCATCTATACATTGTTTAAGCACCCCTTCTAAATCTTAAATTTCCTTTTTTTTTTACTTTTCTTTGTCTTCAGAATTAACCACTATCAAGACAGTACACAACACTCTGGCTGTAACCTCAAAATACCTTGCTATCTTTTTGGTTTAGTAGTATCAGTTATTTACCATATTGAATATTTAAAGCCAGAAATACTCCTTTGAAATTCATATTATCAGCTGAGTTGACGCCAGTTTATATTAGTGGGTTAGATTAATAGGGACTTCTAACACAATCAGTCCAGTAACCCACAGATAAATGTCCTGACAAATACAAACCTTGCTGCACTTCCTTGTCCTGGGTTTCACTGCTTTTATAATTTGAGTGGAATTTTGCAGTTCTGGAAAGGAAGAAAAAAATATTTTCAGGTGAAGAATTAGACTGCACTTTCAAAGAATAGGGAAGGTATACTTGAACAATTATGCTTATCTCTCTATCCTACTACAATGAAGATTTTCTGAGGCCTTGGTATCAAAGTCAATAAACATGTCCATAAACTAACCAATGATGATACATGACATTGAGTGTAAATAATCCTGAAAACAGGTGTACAGGATACTGTATCATGTAGTATTTAAGCATTTGCTCAGCTATAAGGTCAAGATTGTCTCAAAATACTGTTTATTTAACCTAAGAATTAGCAAAGAAAATGAGCCCCTCAAGCACATAAAAGTTATCTGATTAGAAGCTGTACTTAGAAGAATTAATCTATGAAATCTAACATTACGCAAGTACGGAAAAAAAAGGAAGCAATTACATATTCAGAAATTCCTAGTAATTTCCTTTTAGAAGCAATTACTCAAATGCCAAATAAAATTAGCCACATTGCTCATAAGCAAACTGAAGTGATGAGGAAACATTAAAATGGAAGGTGAAAAGAAAAAATTGCTATAAAAACTACATTAAGACTAATACATTTTAATTCCCAAATTCCACAATGGATAGACTTCTGATAAATATGAACATCTGCAACAAAGCTCACCCACACATTTTCAGAACTGTCCTGAGTCAAGACATTAAGTTTAAAATAAAACTTGGTCCTCTGAGCAAGAGTTGGTTATACTTCTACCAGTAATACTTGCCAGGAATTAATATAATGCTTAGAAAGAGTTCTCTTTCTCACACAGGGCAGTACTACTGTGCCTAAGGATCTAAGATCAATAGGCTATATTGGAAAAAAAAAGTCTATTTAAAGTTACTACAGTGCAATCTCCCTTCTGTATACAAATACAGCAATGGAAGGATATGGATCTGTTGGAGTGAATCCAGGGGACAGGCTGAGAGAGCTGGGGTTGTGCAGCCTGGAGAATAGAAGGTTCTGGGAGACCTTAGAGCAGCTTCCAGTACTTAAAAGGGAGCTAGAGGAAAGCCAGGGAGGGACTCTTGATCAGGGAATGCAGGGATAGGATGAGGGGAGATTTATATTAGATAGAAATTTTTTTCTCTGAGGGTGGTGAGGCACTGGTCCAGGCTGCCCAGGGTAGCTGTGGCTGCCCCATCCCTCGAGGTGTTCAAGGTCAGGTTCAACGAGGCTTTAAGCAGCCTGGTCCAGTGAGAGGTGTCCCTGCCAATGGCAGGGGGTCTAAAACTGGATGATCTTAAGGTCCTTTCCCACCAAAGCCATTCTATGAATCCATTTTTTTCACTCTGTGCAGTTTTTCCTGCCCATCTCAATTGCGTTCTACTTTTTGTGTTGGGAATTCAGGGGGGGAAACCCCATTAGTATCAAGCAGCTTTTCTTAGAGATTATAATTGAGACAGAGGAAACCACCTCTTCTGTGAAGCCTCAGTTCTGTTCTGCCAGTGTGTATTTTCCCCACAGAGAAGTGGTCACAACCTTTCCTTGAAACTTCTTATTCAGTATTTTACTACAAGACAAGCTTGAAACACCAAACATGACTGAAATCACTAGTGGATTATTATTTCACACAGGGATAACATCACCTCTTCACCCCTTATCTCTTTCACATCCAGTGACTAATCTTGCTTATCGCAGCTTCACACTGGGAACTCCACCCTCCTGCCCAAGCGGCTCCAAAAAACCTCTCTGTCTGCTTCCTGGAATAAACTGTGAACGTTAGAACTATAAACTTTTACTTTTTACCACATCATTTACCAGTAAGTTTGGGTTTTTTTTCCTCCCCTACAGATCTGCAAACAAAGACAAAACACTTATTGCTCTCAAAAAAACCCCAAAAACTTGCCTCTTGTTATTCAGCCTGACTTTAGAAGGGGAGCTTTCAGAAACGCACAGCGAGTGTGTAATCCTAATTTTTACTTGTCGCTCACTAGTAAACTAATTGCCCTTTACAAAACAAGACAAACGGCTGTAGAGGTGGAGTAGCAAACAAATTTGTAATTTTCTCCGACAAACCTGCCAATTATCTGTACAAGTAAACTGCCTGCCCAGAGCATTTGTCCTCCAGTAGCCTGTAAACACACATCAATTACCTCACTGAAGCCCTTTTTTCCATCTCACAGCACTTTTACTTAAATTGCTGCTGCAGGACCGCTCTGCCAGAACTTCTACTGTGTGTCACTGGGGCGTTGCAAGGGATTCAAGAACAAAAGACTCCAAGTCGCTGCACTATCTTAGTCATGGGATATTATCCCAGGTGGCAGGAGAGAGACTATCTGAATCGAGCAGAATGAGACCCAACTTGTTTTAAGGCATCTCTCTTATCTGTATGCAGTAATCCAAGACTTGGAAGATGCATTTGCACACTAAATGAAAAGAAAATTAACATTAGGCAATGCAGCGTCTAGCTGATCATGCCCTTTGTGAATTCAAAAGCCTGAGATCTCATCACACTTTGTACTTCCCTACCTGAAAGCAACTCCATGGAGTTGTTAGAAAGGTGGATTTTGGAGCCACTAAAGCAGCAACAAACCTCTGAGACAACAGCAACAGAAAATGGAAAGCATGCTGGACACTGTGCAAAAATTAAGAGAGCAAAGATTGGACATAAAGGATCTATCACCAAAGTATCACCAATTAGAAGAAAAGTCACGTTTCTAGTAGTAGTAGTATTTCAGAATGGATGGTTTGAAGTTCTGCAAGTAACTTGTCAGCAAGTGATTTTTCTGAGGGGAGGGACAACATCATGAATTTCTTCTGAAAGCAATGGCTACTAATAAAAGGTGGAACATATTCTAGCTTTGATAGAAATGCCTGTAGGGATTTCTAGACAATATTCAAAGGTTATTTTTTTTACTTGCATGTGTACTTCCAAGTGCATTTCTATGTGTTTTTCCTTCAGTGAAGGAACATCACAGCATGAACACCAGAAGTACTTCAGGAGGCAGCTGAAATCAGCAGCAGAACAGCTCTCCAAAAATTCAGCAGAACACACTTGTTGGACTGGTACAACAACTCCTTTCAGTGCATTTCAGCTTAAATCTTCACAGTATAATCCATTTTTAAACATGGTAAATCTATTCAAATCTACTGCTTTAATAAATAAATGTGGAAGCATTGCAAATTTGACAAAATAATCCCTTGGAGTACAGGATAATTTAAATCTAGAGCGTGCATTTAGATCCAAAACTCTGGGAAATCAAAAACACAAAACCCAGTAATTATGTTAACATGCTTTCCTTACAACAGTTCTGACATTTTATAGCAGAACTATATTAGACTGACCTTCTTCACACTATTTGAACATTAATCAAGGCAGTGAGTTATGACACCTGCATCCTTCCACCTACTTAGATTCAAAACCAGTTTTTCAATAGAAGAAGCAATAGAGGAAAAAGACCCGCAATACGATCAATTAACGATTTTAATATTTATTTCCCTTCCATTTCACGTCTCATGTAATTTTATTTTCTCAGCTTCTTCACAGAAAGCTGCAATCTGCAACTCAATTTCTCCTGAAGCTTTCACGCTCCGAAGGGACCACGTGCTGGAGTGCAGCAAGCCAGGACTGTGCCTGAGACTCCAGGCAGCAGGATGGATTGCTCTCTCCTAACAGCTCTCCAGCTTGAAAGCAAACAAACCAACCCCTGCCACATAAAGTTATATATGCTGTTAAAACTAAAATACAGGCAGCAGGCTTGCAACCATAGTGTTTTGAATCCCTTCAGGGGTGATGTAATTGTCATTGTGGTACCTTCTTAAAAAAGATTTTAAGAATTATCAATGCTGCTATTCAAACACTCGGTGAATTCATAAGGACGAGCGATAATATCTGCCGTATATACACCAAAAAAACTCTGATAATCAGATCATTGATTAATCAAAATCTTGCTGTTCCTAGTAGCACACTGTACCTTCATTAAACTGCATTTTTACAACCTGTTTGCTAACAGGCTAAAGCAAATTAATTTCTACGCCAGCACTACAGTGAAGTGGTTCTGCTATCAAAATATCAGCCAGATACCCTTTGATGCCCAGTGATAAAGTGATGAAGAAAGACAAACTGAGCACAATAGAAAAGCCTGAAGTGTGTAGTTATTTTAATTAACTGCATCATTCAAGCACACTAGGAAGCAAACTCACTCCAAGCCTGTAAGCAGCCCAGGTATTTTGCCTCCTTGAATATTTTCATATGGCCTATTTTTTAAATAATTGTCTAATGACTCATTAGAGACCCACACAAGCTGCACAGATTACATTAACTTGGCATTCAGATTCCCTTTTGCAAGCTTACAAAGGGAGTAGTGCTTTAGGTTTCATCAAATGAAGAGGCAGGAGAACTTTTTTAATAAAACTATCACAATAAAACTCCATTCTGGCCAAATACAGAGGAAGGGTAACTTGCCTGTTCTGAGAAAGCCCAGCTCTGAGGGGCAGCGGAGGGCAAACAACTCCATGGAAAGGCAAGGAAGACAAAACTAATGCTGGGCTGTTCTGCAGTTTCCACAGACACATCTCGTCTGCTCAATATTAAAAACCCTTATCTTGTTTCCTTGTGAAAAATTACCTACAAGATTACATAGGACAACTTCTTGCAACCATTCCTCTCCTCTTACTCACAGAGCTTCCATTTGAACTGAAGTCTTAAGGCAATATATTGGCTGGGCGAGGGGAGGAAGACACTCAGCAGAAGGACCCGTCATCATCTGACAGCCTGTGCTAGAGCTAACTCCCTCTGTTCATGATCCCTGGGATTAGAGAGAAGCCTATTAATTCCATTAGCAGTTTCACATTGCTACAAGTCTTTCCCCACAAGCTAAACGCAGGTTAGGAGGTAAAAGTAGCTGAATAAGTCTGAAATTATTCTGTTTAAAAGTGAAGTTTAATAAAAGGCTCAGTCAGAAACAATGGACTGTGGGAAGAAACACAGTACGAAAAGTTCAAGCACGTTTACATTACTGTAACACGATTAAAACCTACTAGTATATCAGAGACAAAAAAATAACAGGTCACAGTAACAACACTTTGACCAAATTCTTTCACCAATAATTCTAAGCCTTTTACATCTCCTTTTTTCTTTCCAGCGCCAAGCGACGTTAACACTTTCTTTCAGTAATGAAAGTCAGGTTTGCCTCTATTACAAACTAATACCATGCTAAAATTGAACGTCAAAAGATGACAGCGAGATTTTCAAGTGCGTAACTATCACTGCACACACCATACACGCACGTCTCGGGAAACTTCCAACAAATTAAGCCAGGATCAACAAGTCAAACAGGATTCAGTCACTACTTTGATGTGAGATTCTTTTACGTTTTATTATCCTCTTTACGGATAGTTTTACATTCCATCCCAGTAGTATTTCTGCTCATCTACTTATTATTTCATATGACTAATTTCCATACAACTGCATTCATAAGGGCCTAGTGTGACCGATTTCGCTTTGCCAACGTGCAATTACTTACTTCAAAATACATCCCTCACTGCATATGGAGGCACAGGGCAATTCCTTCCTCCAAAGAGCCAGGAAAGATTAGCTGCTTTGTCTTTTACAAACACAAACGGAGTGGTGGCTCCTTCGTGGTCCTTGTGGTAGTGGCCAAACCAAAAAACGCACCCTGGTATGTATTCTTCAACAATACCATTATCGGGAACAGCACTCACGTATTTGCTAAATTAAACACTTGCCACTGGAAAAGATGTTCCAGCACAACTACTCGGTTTAATATTAACTTGATAAAGGTAAGCACAAGTTTTACACGGAAGAAAAATCGTAGAATCATTAAGAGTGGAAAAGACCATGAAGATCATCCAGTCCAACTGTCAGTCCTATACCACCGTGCCTACTAAACCATGTCCTCAAGTATCACATCTGCACATTTTCTGAACACCTCCAGGGATGGAGACTCCACTGCTTCCCCGGGCAGCCTATTCCACTGCTTCACCACTCTTTCAGTTAATAAACTGGAAATATCCAATCTAAACCTCCCCTGACGCAACTTCAGGCAATTTCCTCTCATCCTATAATTTCGAGTTCTCCAAAATAATTAAATAAAGCATATAATGTGTACAGCATATGAACTCGCCGCCTCCTTTCTTCTCCTTAACAGCTATTTGTGTTTTATCTTAAGTGGAAAAGTAAACTTAACAGAAGGTGAAGCACGAGGTGCTAACGCACCAAAGGCTTTTCCCTGTCCTTCTGATGTACCATTATTAATTACTGCCACAGCAAGCCAAACAAGTGACAAGTTCCCTTTCATGTACGGACAAGGCTACAAGCTGCTGCCCAGCAAGACAGATTGTAGAAGCTCTGCATCAATAGGTATTTATGCGTGAGTCAGGACACACAAACAAAATAGTTGCCATGATAAAGATGACTATATACATCGCCAAAAGGTTTGATCTTCAGCTGAGTAGAGATTTTGCGGTCTGGAGAACTTTCCTCTGCTTGCATGACCTGTCTACTTGGAACTATAAATTACATATTTCTCTTTGTGAAGGAAGTACGTACTTAATTCAGGCATAAAAGCAACTGTCAGATCACAAAAAGGTTTGTCAGGTGCCTTCAGGAGCAAGCTCCAAGATTGAAATTCTTGGGAAACACAGGCTGAAATACGTATTTTGAGGTCAGCAGTTTACTTCCAGCCAAGAACAATACTCCAAGAAGCTGCTAACTTCTAGAAAAGCTTTGCTAGCCTAGGCAGAAAGCCTGACAACTTCAAGTCAGGTCTTCAGTGACCAACTTCACAAAGCCACCTGCCTGCTTAGTCGGCAGGGAGCCTCTACCTTATGTGCTGTGATTAAAGTCCAAAAAATTACATCACGGTTACTCTTGTGCCACATCTTTCCACATAAAAAGTTTGAAGCAAGCAAACTGACTGCTTTCCTTAACATTGAAATATTTATTTATCATTACTGCAATGATGAATCATAGAATAGCTTGGGTTTGAAGGGACCTTAGAGCCCATCCAGTTCCAGCCTCCCAGCGGATCAGGCTGCCTAAGGTCCATCAAACCTGTCCTCGAACACGTCCAGGGACGAAGCAGCCACAGCTTCCCTGGGCAACCTGGGCCAGGGCCTCACCACTAGCAGCGTGAAGAATTTCTTCCTAATGTCTAACCCAAATCTTCCCCCTTCCAATTCAAAGACATTCCTGCTTGTCCTAAAACTCTATGCCTGTGTAACAAGCCCCTCCCCAGCTTTCCTGTAGCCCCTTCAGATACTGGAAGCTGCTCTAAGGTGTCCCCATGGCCTTCTCTTCCCCAGGCTCAGCAACCCCAGCTCTCGCAGCCTGTAATCATATATTTGGGGTCTTTTCCCCTACTGTTTGATGTATTGAAAAACGAACTGGCTTTGAACGTAAATAGGTGGAAGGATGCCGGTGTCCTAACTCACTGCCTTGGTTAATGTTCAAACAGAATCAAGAAGGTCAAATCTTCTAGGAAGCAAAAGCAACAGAGTGTACAGAGGGCCTCAGGATAGAAAAAGATCTGCTCTAAAGCAAACGAGATTTAGCAATCGAAAAGCAAACCAAAACCAGTATCTTTCCAGCACCAGAGCCATGTGGTGCTTGCCCTTTTCCAGGACATGAACGAGCGCCTGCAAACCCTGGGGATCTACAGTGAGCACAGTGGCTCCCGCACATGGGTTGTGTCCCCTCCTCACCATGACGCCCCCCCCTTCCCCTTGCTCCCTTCCCTCCCTCTACACACATGTGTCAAAAGCCTGCAGAGGGCTGAAAAACGTGGTTCACTTCTGAACTGAATCACAGAGTAGTCTGGGTTGGAAGAGACCTTAAAGCCCGTCCATTTCCAACTCCCCTGCCATGGGCAGGGACATCTCCCATCGGATCAGGCTGCCCAAAGCCCCATCCAGCTTGGCCTTGAACACCTCCAGGGATGGGACAGCCACAGCTTCCCTGGGCAGCCTGGGACAGGGCCTCACCACCCTCGGCATGAAGAAATTCCTTCTTATGTCTTATTTAAATCTTCCCCCTTCTAATTTAAAGCCATCCCCTTTCATCCTGTCTCTCCCTGCCTTTGTAAAAAGTCCCTCTGCAGCTTTCCTGCAGCCCTTTCAGGTGCTGGAAGGCTGCTGAGGGATCCTGAGGACATTCCTCCAGGGACGGGGCACCCACGACTTCTCCAATCGACCTGTGCCAGAGCCTCACAGGAAAGATTTTCTTCGAAATAGCTGAACTAAATCTCCCCTCTTTCAGCTTAAAACCATTCCCCCCCTGCACTGCTTTATCAGAAGACCCTTCCTTGTATTCCTGTAGCCCCTTCAGGTACTGGAAGCTGCTCTAAGGTCTCCCAGAGCCTTCTCTTCTCCAGGCTGCACACCCCCAGCTCTCTCAGCCTGTCCCCTTAGCCGCGGTGCCCCAGCCCTCGGATCACCTCCGTGGCCTCCTCAGCACCCATCCCAGCAGTCCCACCTCCCCCTCACGGCGGGGATAAAGGCCCTAGAGCCCGCAAGCGGCCGCACGACCCGCCCCGGTCCCGGTGGCTGCCCGCACCTGTGTCCCCGTCAGGCGGGGACGAGGCGTCCCCCGCCGGCCTGCGCCTCGTCCACGGGTTCTCCTTGGGCGGCGGGGCTTCGGGGGCCGCCGGCCGCCGGCCGGGCTCCTCCTCCCCGCGGGGCGAACGGCGTTCCAGCCGCCGGGGCTGCTCCTCCTCCTCCTCCTCCTCGTCTTGCCGGGACCGGCCGATCCCCGCCGGGCCGTCGCCCCCGGGGCCCCAGCCACGCCGCTCGGACACCTGCGCGGCGGACATGCCCTGCGCTCGCTCCTCGCCGACAGCCGGCGTAGCGGGAGGGAGCGGGGCGGAGACACCGGCGGAGCGCACGGGAGGCGCCGCCGGCCCCGCCGCACTCGGCCCGCACCGACCGGGGGGCGGAGCTGGGGGCCGCGCTGGGGCCGGGCGGCCGGACGGGGGCGGGGCTTAGGGAGGGGCGGGGCTGTTAGGGGGAAGG